>CATOQI010000012.1:0-13432 GCA_951802705.1 Netelia virgata
TCTACTAATCTTATTCTTAATAAAATGGTCTCTTCATTATTAAAAGGACTTTTTTTATTTAAAACATTATAAAAACTTAGTATAGTCTTATTTTTAGTATTTTTATACATTTCTAATAATAAAGTTCTTGATTTTTAATTTCCATCCTCTCATTCCTACTTCATTTCCAATAATTATATCTTCACTTTTAAAATCTTCTGATACGGAATCCATTACAGATTTAATATTTAATAAGAAATTATCAAATCCAATATTCTTTTTTTCTTCTAAAAGATTCTCTATAAGAAATCCATGTATAGTTCCTATTATATCAGAAATGTAAGGATGTTCTTTAAAATTTCTTAATAATTTTTAAAATAGATACATTAGTAAATATTTTATTAGGACAGAAATTATAAATAAAAGAATAAATTCTTAATAAGTCTATTTACATTTTTAAAATCTAGATTTGAAATTTCAAATATTTCCTGATGTAGGAATATCTAAAATGATATCTTTATTATCTGATCTTGATTTGTCATCAAATTTAGAATTGTCTTCAAATCTTAATTTTTTATCAATTCCTAATTTGTCAATATAATTTATATCTGATTTGTTTTCAAATCTCAAATTATTATTAATTTTTTTCAATTTTAATATATTTTTTATAGCCTTTTATGGATGACTGATCACTGACGAATTTATAAATATTCTTTTTTAAAAGTCGTACTCCAAATTTAGATTCATAAGTTATAAAAAGTATAAAATTAGTAATATTCCTTCTATCTACTAAATCTCTTCTAGTCAAATCAGAAGAACTTAAAATTATCAATGAATTATCTTTTTTTATCATTACGTAGTACTTGTCATCAATGATTTTAAAAATAAGACCTTCATTATTTATATTATTATTATATTCATCTTTAATATTTTTTATATTATCATAAGACCTTTCTCTTTTATCATAAGACCTTTCTCTATTATTATTGTTATAATTAATATTATAAGATCTTTCCTTATTACTAATTATAATTTCTTCATTTTTAAGGAATTTTCTACTTAATTTATTATGAATAATTGCTACTTACTTCTTGTACATCCCGATTCACGTTTTTTATAAAACTTTTAAATATAAAATATCTTAGAGCATAATCTTTAATCATCGCTAAGGGTTAATTTCTCATATTAAAATTTGAATTATTTATTTATAGAATTGATTGTGTTTTGATTTTGTCCAATCAAAATATATTTTTTAAGGTTGTAAAAATATTCCAATTTACTGTTTATGCTAATTATATTTTGAATTTTTATTTATAACATAGAAATACTAATAAGAATAATCTTTTTTAGGATGACTCATCGAGAGAAATGATATTTAGAAATAATTATTATAATTTTATTATATAAAAATATATTCTTCAAATATCCTTTTTTAATTTCTTGAGTATTTCTGATATATTAAAAAAATATATTAAAATATTAAGATGATATTATTAACATAAATTTGACAGTATATATAAAAATTAATTTAAGATTTTTTGATTAATTTATAAATGAAATTTGATTATATGAATGGTTGATTAATTATAAGAATGAAATTTGATTATATGAATGGTTGATTAATTATAAGAATGAAATCTGATTATATGAATGGTTGATTATTTATAAGAATGAAATTTATTTTAAGAATGAATTTATTATAAGAATAAATTTATTATTATTGTTTTGTCTAAGGATGAGGAAATGACTACAGAGACCTCTACTACCTTGAGAAGGTAGAATCTGTACTGTGGGATTTAACTGATGAACCTCACTTACTTAGACTATGGTGCAGCTAGTTCTGACGTACGTATCAGGCTTTGACTCCCAGGATGAGAATGACATATCTTAAGAATGAATAAATTATAGATGTCATTTTATAAAAATAAATAAAGCTTAAATTCGAAAAATTTGGTGATGATGGTCTCCTTCTTTTTATAAATATTTAGTGTTAAACAAGAACTTATTTTATAGACTGATCAAAGACAAAAGATATCATTAAGTATATTGTAAACATAAGTTATTAATAAGTATAAAGTAAACAAAAGTTTTAATAGACTGATCAAAGACAAAAGATATCAATAAGTATATTGTAAACATAAGTTATTAAAAATATTGTATAATAAATTGTCACTAAATAAATACAAACAATACCTTATTCGAACTGTCGCCTTAGTTTATATTATTAAATTGAATTTAAGTTTCAGTGATTTTTAAATAAAAAATATCTTGCATGATAATAGGATTAAACTAAAATCGAACGACTTTTAATCATGCGTCGAGTAATGTTTCGTTCTAATTTAATTCTCAAATATTTTTGACTAATAAAGTATTTTTCTTCTATAATCTTCTTAAATGTCGATTAAAGACCTTTTAAGTTCCTTAATATATTTGGGGTCATCGAAGTCAACTTTATAAAAATCGTATTTCGTTGTATCTAATTAAAAAGCGATTAAGAACTTTGAGCTCTAAGGTATGCTGGCCATTGATTAATAAATTTTGTGTTTTAAAGTTAATATTATAATTACATTAATTATTTTTTTCTTTTAAATTATAAAATCTATTCAACTATCTTATGCTATTTTTTTATATTATATTTTAATTCTTTTAAAATAACCATAGTAAAATTTTGATAAATAAATAAAAGCTTCTTATAGTCTTTTGTAATATAATACATAAGAATCCGTCAATAGCATTAATATCTTGTTCCTCTATTTAATTTAAATCATATTTTCTTATGACTTTAATTCTTTAAATTATTTACATGAATGTGCACTAGTATTAGATGAGGTATCAATTATATCTGTAAATATTTTGATAAAATACCTAAATTGTTGCAAATTTACTTTACTATTGTAATATCAATAAAAATATTAAATTTTTAAAAAGTTCTTAATATTGAAACATGTAACTCAACTTGACAAATTTCATGTTTAACGTTGGCGTATATATTTTTAATTAAAAGTCACAGATATTTTGTACATCAGTATTTCGAATTGCGTAAGTATTGGATCCATTTTTTAATTTTTGTTAAAATCAAGAAAATTACTTGCTCGAGATTAAACTTGTTCCGAAAGCTGTCAAGTTTAATGGTAAGCCTTTTAAAATATAAATCAATAATCCTGAGATAAACTTATCTTGATCTTTAAATTTTATTTCTCGAATTCGTTGGAAAAACTGTCCGTTTATAACTATCATTTTATTGTATCTTGTATACACCTGTACTTAATTCTTTCTTTTTGCTTGATATCTAATTTTAGTTTATTTTAAGACAACCGTTAATTTTGTATGTACGTCTGTGATAGGGTTCACGAAATGAATTGATACGCAGTTTTTTAATATTAAATTCTTTACGCCAAAGATATACCATTATTATCTATCTACATTTTTGTAACTAATGATTAACAATTTTTTAATATCGAAATTAAAGTACTTAAATTTAATATGGTACAAGTTCGGCTTAAATTATACTGGGTACGGTAAATGCATACACCTTAATAACATTTAAGTCTACCTATTTAGTAGCACGATTTCTAAGTGGAAACATTATGAGATAATTAAGTCTCATCAATCTGTACACTTACATTTTCTTCAGCTAACTTATATCATATCATTCCTAAAAGTTCGAATTCGACTTTAATATTTCTTTAAGTATTTTTTTATTATATTGATACCAGACTATGCTGATATCTAATAGTAATCTATTGTATATAAAAATAAATAACTTGCAAAAATTTTTATTCTGGTATTTTGATTTACCAAATATTGACCAATCAAACAACTTTTTGTTATTTAATATTAAGTACAACTTTTGTTTAGACATATCCCGATAATCTTAAACAAATATCGTTCGTAAGATTTGGGATATTTATTGTTACACGTATATTAAGCAATTATAAATATAATAAGAAAATGTTGCTGTATATATTGCAAAAGCGAGATATTGTTTTTGTAAATTATTGTAAATCTGTTTCTTTATTAAGTATAGAAAAAAGTACTAATTTACACATAAAAAATTTATGACAGAATGACTTTTTAAATTTTTTGTAAAATAATAATTTACCTAAAATCTTTTAATAAATGACTTTTTTGAAATATGTGATAATAGAGTTTCTTTATGATGCTTATTAACTCTTATTTTCAAATCTTTAGATATTTATTAAAATTTTAAATTTATCACAAATATGTCATCATATGTAATAACTACAAAATTTATCGCCATATTTAAAATTATATTTATAATTTAATATAAAAAAAGCAAAAATTTCTATTAAAAAAAATTCGTTTTTAATTTATTTTTGAAAATTAATTAAAAATGACTCATATAACTATTTTTTATTAGAACGTAAAGAAAATAAATAAAATTGATTATTTTTTACGATAAATTAATAAATTTTTCTATTTATTCAAATTTTAATATGCCCTTATGTTACTAATTCTTGTTGTATCATCATTGTTAAACATATCAATGTGTAACAATATACCAAACGATGATAAACTCAAAATTGAATTTAAAGAAGGTAAGATTAAATATTTAGAAACGACTGATGTATGTGCTAACGTATTTGAATTTTTTTTTAGTAAAGAAAAACGATGGAATAATAATATACCGATTGATCTTAAAGAATTTGATATTGAAATATATGAGTTGATCGAAGATTTGTTTACGTGTAAGGATTTAGTTAAATTAAATCTACAAACTTTCTCACAACTGATCACATTAATTGACTTTCTAGGTTTAGAAAATAAAAATTATCAGGACAAAATTTCAAAATTTTGGACAAACATAATAAATTCGGTTTATGATTTAATAATCAATCAAAACTGCAAACTTAGTAGTCGATATATTATTTGTTTAAAAAATCGGAACGTTTTTATGTTAGAATTATTTTATAGATGTTTGCAAGTTTTCAAACCATCAGCTTCACTTGAATATAAAAATGGAGACTTGCGAATTTTTTTAGATGAACGAGATGACACTATTAAATCACATAATGTCGTTATTAAATATGAAGATGACGATACATTTTTAAAAGAAGATTCTGATTTAAAAAAATTAATATTTTGGTTCGGAAAGAGTCTAGATCTAACGAAAGTGTTTTTTTTTAAATACTATTTTGAAATTAATGTGATCATCTTCGATAAAAATTGCAATGACAATTTACAATTATCGAATATTATATCAATTTTAGAAAAAGAATTCGAGCCTTATTATTTAAAACTCGATAATGTTCTAAAAAACGGAACTGATCTTTCTATTTTTAAAAATTTATCTAAGCTTGGTAATTTAGAAATTAATAGTTCAAAATTATTAGATATTACAATAAGCGATTTTGAAATGAATAATCTTGCTGTTTTAAAAATTTCGAATGCTAAAATTACTATGCAAGATCTTAATTCTAGTTTTATGATAAGCAATTTGAGTAGCTTAATTTTAATATCCTGTCACGTTAACGATTCTAAGATTGATTTATTAAAATATAGAGATTTAAATATAGATTATCTTTGTATTGAAAATTGTTTAATTGATAATTTATTTTTTGAATTTTATACAAGAATGCAGATTTTAGAAAGAATCGATTTTCTTAATAATCAATCATCTTGTATGGTTAAAGTTGAAAAGCATGAAGATATTTTTTTTGATAAAATCTTTGATTATCAAATATGTTGTTTCTCCAAATCTCAAATTAGGTCATTGGTGATACAGAAAAATATCAAAAATATCAAAATGGAGTGCTGTGCTCAGGTTATTGAATTTGAAATCCAACATGAAATTTTTAATAATTTGAGTCGTCATAACAATTTTCCAACCACAGGAATTGCGAAAATACATCGTACTATATCTATAACAGAAAGAATATATTAAAAAATATTTTTATCTTTAAAATTTTTGGAAAATTAATTTTTGAATTTTTTTACTCAATTTTCGTATTTTACATAAATTTTATGAAGACGCTATAAAATTTTTTAATTTATAAAGTTGGCTAAAAAAAATAAAAAACGCATCAATATTTCAAAATGATTTGGCTATATATAATATTTAATATGTTACAACCGATCCACTTGAAGGTTTATAGTCTCAATTTTTATTTTATCAAGCTTTTAGTTTATAAATCGTAAAAAAAAAAGTAGGTAAGTATTTTCAATTTTTCAATATACAGTTTTTTACAAATTTTTTTATTTATTCTTCTTTAAAGTAGTTATACAAAATATGCTTCAAGATTTATTAAAAAAATTTACTCTTGAGTTCGAATGATAAAAATTTTTATTTTTATGACTAATTTTGCGGGATTTATAATCTAAATCGAAATATTATATTGGCTAATATATATTAAGAGACAATCATAAGTGAATTTAATATAGCAATATTTTAAAGATTATATAGAGTCATTACAAGCTGCTCCAAGAAAAAAAAAATTAATAAAAAGCTTTTGGACCTGCAGATATTTTTTTGCGTAATTCTGGATCTACGAAAATAGTGTGATCTTGTTTAATTGAATCATTAGTTACTTTTCGAATAAATGCTTGATTATATTATGGTCATTTTTGAATATAATTTTTTTATAGGTTTTCTAAATGGGAAAAAGCTTTAAAGAGTTAAAAATTTTAAAATTTTTCTTTGAAAATATTTCTCGTGATATGTCACATATAATCCCACAGATCACTTTTGATTTTAATAGAAAATAAACGATCTTTTAATTAATATTGACCAGCTATTTTTAAAAGAGGGTAAGATAAAAATTTTTATGTTTAAAGCGGGAAAATCTACAAGACTTTATTTCAAAAAATATTAATTAGTCAAAATATAATAAAATCAGTTTTGATGAATGAGCTTCCAATACATATTAAACAAAATCAAAAAGACTATGATCAGATTATTGACAACAATCTCTAATAATAGAAAAAAAAAGACCCCAGATAGAAACATCAGATGAATTTCTGTTATAAACCGTGTAGGGCAAATGTATACACGTCTATAAATTATAGATGACTTGTTATCTTTCCATATCCTTTCGCAACACAATTATTCTGGAGATGATGACTTGGCTATTTAAAAGCCTTAAACGAAAAATTTAAGTGATGTTATAAATACTTTTAAAAATAAGAAAAGTTATATATGCTGACATCGGAAAGACAAAGGTTCTATAATTGGAGCCAAGGGATCTTTTGATCATATATCTAGATTTTTAAGATATGCCAGAGAAAGATTATAATTACCACCATAAAGTAATTTAACTCAAAATTTAGTTTTTTCTTCTTCTTACTCATCAAATATATAAATTTAACACTACAGTTTATAGAATTATGATAACTCAGTGGTTATTGATGATATATCGATATTTTAATCTAATGATAAATAAAAAAACTATGTACTAATATTGTAAAAGCTTAAAATGATTATTTATTGTAGTTTCTAACCTTTATTATCAATTATGCACTATTAATTACAATAATGATAGCCATGTTTTACATTCGATTTATGCTTTGCATGATAACAAAACATTAGCAACATACTAAAGTTTGTTTTTAATCGTTGATAATTTTATTAAGAGATAAATTCTAGATATAAAAAAATGCATTTAAATAATTAGCTATTGCTGCATTTCTAACCGTTTTCTAAATCGCAGTTTTCCAGGTTTTTTACTTAGCTTAAGGGTTAATTAAAAGATTTTGACTGCTAGGATTTTCCTCATTGTAATCGGAAAATTACTAAATGCGTATGTACACTTTGCTATACAAAGCTTGGTGTCAGTGATTATAATAAATTTATAAATTCTTTATATAAGATTCTTATTGTTTTTCAAAGTTTTTAATTGAATCATTTGCTTATTTTTTATACTTATCTGAATATAAATAAAAATTTCTGTAGACTTATTGCATTCATAAAATGCATAAGATTTTAACAGTTTAAAAAAATGCAATTAATGTGGTACAAAACTGTCGCCAATATTCCTTCTACATTAATAATGATTTTTTTCTCTCATCAGTAACTTAAAAGGAACAATATGCTGATAGTATACAATATTTTCAGCAAGATGATATTATGGTTCCGATCTGAGAGGAAATAAAGGTATCTAGAAGAAATCTTTTTATATTCTAAAATTTGAAACAAGAAGATATCTAAATTCTATTTTTATCATTAGTAAAATATTTAATAGTTTAATTTTATCTTTGTCTTTTTGCAAATATAGCCCCTTATTAGGGGCTTATCAACGGTCACCAATTTAATCTATTCTGCATTAAATATATTATCTGAATAAATCTATTAATTGAGATTTAAAAGACTAGATTGAGTTCTGTAATTTTTATAAAAAAAGGCACATAATAAAAATTAAATATTTCCATTTAACAAGCCTTATGAGTCGTAAAACGGATAAATCTAATTCATTTTTTATTTAACCAGGAATTGACTTTAAAATTAAATCTCGAAAATTATGATGACTTAAAGTAATTCATTTGTAATTTTTCAATTTTTGTCCAAAAAAGGCACATTTACAAATTATTTTAGAATTCGTACCTAATCATTATTTAATATCATTTTCGATTACTACAAAAAGCTCTTATTCAATTTTCTAATATAACTTATCGGTATGATAAAATATAAAATTTTAGTTTTTGATCAATTCAGATTGTTTTTAATTTCTATTTTTTTTTAGCTTGGAGAAAACACGAGTCCCCCGTCTCGATAGGACTCATATCTGGTAAATGTGTTGGCCAATCTAGTAAATTTACAAAATGACTACAAAAAAATTCTTGTTAATTGGCCAATAGCAATAAGCACTGTCCTGCTGAAATATCAAGTCATCAACAGCCCCGTAGCATCTTTTATTGTATGGAAACGTATTGATGAAATTCTAGGGAATCGCACATTAAATAAATTTTTAGTCAACACCAACTAAGGATCAGACACCATTATACTACCGTTATTTCCCTTTAACTATAGACTCTTAATGTGAAAACCTAATTTAGAAATATTTATAGTATATTCCGTCATTGATAAGGATATCAGACCTATTTCCATCATTAGATTCTATCATCTTGACTTTTAAATAGCTCTATTGACCATACAATAGAATTTCAGATCCTAGCATCAATGTTCTTAGCTATCAAAAAGGGGTAAAGCAGCAGTAATTGATGTAAAATTATGTAAACTCGGCTCTCTGCGTATTTTTTCTATAGCTGCTATTCATTTCTACTCTAAATTAATAGAATTAATTTAAATAGACTTAATTTGGGGGTTGAAAAATATTCTTTTGTCAAAATTATATTCTGATCAAAACTTTTAGTTTTTCGTAATCACTTTGTTCTTTCATTAGTCATACCTTTTTCGTATCTTGATACTTATTTCTTCTGTAAAGCAAGAAACTAAAATAATTTAAAATTTCAATCTATTTTTACCAGCCTGAAAAAGAGTAATTGCTTTCAATTTTCGGCTTCTTGTGTATTATGGACATAGAGCATATATTAAATCTATTTAAATTGTAGATAAAATTATTTTTGATGTAAAAAGAAATAATTTTAGATATGCTTTTTTAAGACGAACATCTTTTAAATATAAAAAAAATACAATAATTTAAACAAGCAAACTTCTTCAGTTTAGATAAAATAAATTATTGAAATTGAGTTTTCTTTATAATTAATAATAATTTTACAATTATAAAATAATGTTTTTCAATGTTCCTATATTTTGAGACAAAATTCAATCTTACTTGATGTACATGTAATATTCTAATTTGAATGCAATTGAATATAAAAATGTTTATATTATTATCGATACTAGGAATGATCTTTAACCTTAAATTAATTAAAATTATAAAAATTTACTTCTCCATATACTTCTTGTAGTATCCTATTTAACCCGCTTTTAGTTGCATAAATAGCATTCTCTTTCGTATCAAATAAAATAATAATTCAATATTTGATATCACCAAGTTTATAATCATAATAATCCAAGTATTGGAAACAATGTTCAATATAATTGATTACATCTAGACTAATAATATCATTTTATATAGCGCTTGAGTTAAGTTACATCAGGAAATTTCGTTTTCTTTTATATGTAAAAATTGTGGTTCCTCTTATTTTTTTTATAGTTGATACACCTATAAACGGCGTAATTATTGTATTAATCGAAAGACATATTATAGGGATAGGTAGCGTCTATATGATTTTTGTCCACTGCCCAGATATCTCCAAAGTCATAAGCATAAACAAAATATTGATTTAAAAGTTTAGTTGGCTCTTTCTCTTGCCTCTGGATCCACGAAACCTTGTTCGAAATCTTACATTTTTAATTTCTAATTTTCTAAGCACATATTTATTCTGTCATAGCAAAATCAAATTTCTTTGTAAGTATAAATTATGAATGATGAACAGGAACCATTACAAAAATTTTATTGGCTTGCACTATTGATCTTGCTGATTTCTCTCGCAAGGGTGTTTTTCACATGTACTTAAAATATAACTTTATTCATTTATGTCCATTTTTTGCTTCATAATATTATCTTAATTTAAGTAAATCTGCTAGATATTTTTTTTACGAATTTAAGATACAATCGTTTTGATTATCATTACTCTCCTAGCTTAACATATATATCAATCTTAGCTCGCATAATTTTTGAAAAAAATATATTGTAAATTAAAAAATACAATTCTAAATTGCGTCTCTCATAATGTAAAAGAAATTTTATTTCTGTCAAGATAAATTTTTACAAGAGCAAAGAATTATGTAAAAAAAAAGAATTTTTTTGTTGTAATATGTCTTTTCTTATATTGAATTAAAATCTGTTAGGAACTATGCAAACAGCAGTTATAAAATATTCTTCTTTTCTCTTAAATATTTGATTTATGTATTTTAATTGTTTAAGATAAAGATTTTTGGTAATATTGTATTGATAATAAAAAAAATCGTGAATTCCCAAAATGCCCATTCCCAAAATGCCCATTTTTTAAAAATTTTTATTACCCCAATATGAATATTTTTTTTTGGATGAACGGACAAAAGGGAAATCAAGTACCAGTTATAAATGATTACATTTATAGACATAAGAGTACTGGAGCAAATGGTAACAGCTACTGGAAGTGTAGTAATACACGTTGCAATGCCAGAGCTGTTACTTCTAACGGTGAACTTATTAAAACAAGTGGAGAGCATATGCATTCCACGGACTTTAATAATGTTCTTAAGTCCCAATTAAAGGATAGTATTATCAGGAGTTTGATCATTTCTCATTTTACATCAGCTAATCAACTTTATAATGGAGCCGTTAGAACTCTTTGTGATACATATGGGTTTGGAACTGACACTGTCAGCCGAATAGCTTCTTTCGATAGTCTAAAGACTTCGATTTATAGATGGAAGTCTAAACATAAGCCCTTTACCGGTATTTTAGATTCAGCTAATTTCAATATTAGTGATTTTAACTTATTAAATGGTAGAAATTTTCTGTTATATAAAGAAATAGATGGGGATAAAAAGTTAGTTGTTTGTGATGTGGAGTTTTTAAGGAGATTTACGGGAGCCAAGAATTTGAAGATATTCATGGATGGGACATTTAAGTCTTCTTCAACTAGTTTTTATAAAGTATATATTATACACGGTGAATCAGTGGTCAAAGTTTTACTTTGATTTATTGTTTTTTATCGGATAAAACTGAATAAACTTATATAAATGTCTTTAATATGATCAAATCTTCTCTTGCTGCTCGATCTGTTAATTTCAACCCACAAACAATACAAATAGATTTTGAATGTGCTGCATTCAATGCAATAAAAATATGTTTTCCAGAAGCTCGGATAACAGGTTGTTTTTTCCATTTTGGACAAGCGATCTGGAGACGTATCCAAAGTTCAGGACTTGTAGGATTATACCATACAAATGGTAATTTTGCAAATTTTGTTGAAACTATCACAGCTATAGCTTTAGTTCCTGCTGAAGATATAAATCGATCTTGGTCTATAATTAAAGACCTTTATAGTAATACTGATGCAAATGTAGAAGATTTAATCGGTTATGTGGAACGCAATTGGCTTTGCAATTTAAGGCCAATATATAGTAGAGAAGTATGGTTCCATTATGGAACCTTACGGGGTAGAACCAATAATGCTGCTGAGGGATTTCACAGCAAGCTAAATAAATTTATAAGTAAAACGAAGGTTAGTTTTTTAGAAGTATTATTTGCAATTAAAGATATTCAAATTTTAAATGAAATTGAACTTAATAGATTAATATCTGGTGGTCAATTGAAAAAAAGAAAAAAAAAATATATAGACCAAGAAAAAAAAATTGAAAGGCTGTGGGAATTATATAATTTAAGATTAATCACATTAGAAGAATTAATTCAAGGATTAAGAGGTTCAATTAAATTAGAAACTTAACTTTAGTATAATTTTTTATTTTATATTTTTTGGGGTAATAAAAATTTTTAAAAAATGGGCATTTTGGGAATGGGCATTTTGGGCCATAACCAAAAAAAATATTATTTTTAATTTATAAATTTTTCAAAACAAATAGCTGGTTCATATCGATAGTAATATCATTCTATTCCTTAGTATCGAGTGTAAGCTATGGCGTGGGTACGACATATTAATTTAATTAATTCATGGTTTCAAATTTATTTTGATAGTTAAAAAATTTTATTTAATTTCTAAAAATCGGCTAGCCGCATTTAAAATATTTAATCAGATATACCCTATTAAATTGTTAAAATTAAATAGTTAAAATTATGTTTTACATAAAAATTGCAAATAACAGTCATCCATGACAACGATGACACAACAAACACGTATTGATATTGACTAACTATTAAATCCATTTTATTGAATTTTCAAATTTTTATCATAATTTTTTTTTAGCTGTTAAATTAAAAAATATTTAAATTAAATTCTTAAAGAACCCCATGTTAAAAATATTAT
The DNA here is from genome assembly GCA_951802705.1 of Netelia virgata. Classification (NCBI taxonomy): domain Eukaryota; kingdom Metazoa; phylum Arthropoda; class Insecta; order Hymenoptera; family Ichneumonidae; genus Netelia; species Netelia virgata. The sequence continues at coordinate 12,934 of CATOQI010000012.1, forward strand.
TCTACTGTATGTCTGTAATTGGAAATGAAATTTTTAGTTTAGATTTTACAGATACTACGGTCTGTATCGATCACAAAAAAGACATCTTATTTGAGATATCTGATTTTCTTGAAAAAAATTTAGTTTTCGCATACAACGATAGAAGCGTTAATTTTCAGAAGTATAGCAAAAAAAGTTACGATCTTATTCATGATTTCATTGATGAAAAACCTAGCACAGAATTAAATAAAAATTTATTCTTAGAGATTATATCATTGATTGATTATTTAATGTTAAAAGAAGATGGATATGATAATCTGATTAATAATTTGTGGATTAATTTTGCTAAATCAATAAATGATATGATATACAAAAATGACATCACATTCGAACTCGAAGATTTAAAAACCTTACGTTTATATGATAAAGACTTAAAAAAACTATTCAATTTATGTGCACAGGCAAAAAGTCAACGCTTTCAAGTAAAATATGATTCAAATGAAATTTACGTTTTTAAATT
>CATOQI010000013.1:0-12500 GCA_951802705.1 Netelia virgata
CGGACCCGTGTCCCGCGGGGAGTTCGAGAATGAATATCGACAGGATCCGGCTGTTGAACGGGACGGAGAATAAAAAAAAAAAAAAAAAAAAAAAAAAAAAAAAAAAAAAAAAATTACAAGTCCAACGCCGCTCGCGTCGTCTATAGTATTGCTCGGACGCGTGGACCGATCGGGCGTGGAATTTTGCCCGTGGACCGATCGAGGGCATGAAACGAGGCGTGGACCGATCGGGGTCGAGAATTGAAGAGCGGACCCGTGTCCCGCGGGGAGTTCGAGAATGAATATCGATAGGATCCGGCTGTTGAACGGGACGGAGAATAAAAAAAAAAAAAAAAAAAAAAAAAAAAAAAAAAAAAAAAAAATTACAAGTCCAACGCCGCTCGCGTCGTCTATAGTATTGCTCGGACGCGTGGACCGATCGGGCGTGGAATTTTGCCCGTGGACCGATCGAGGGCATGAAACGAGGCGTGGACCGATCGGGGTCGAGAATTGAAGAGCGGACCCGTGTCCCGCGGGGAGTTCGAGAATGAATATCGACAGGATCCGGCTGTTGAACGGGACGGAGAATAAAAAAAAAAAAAAAAAAAAAAAAAAAAAAAAAAAAAAAATTACAAGTCCAACGCCGCTCGCGTCGTCTATAGTATTGCTCGGACGCGTGGACCGATCGGGCGTGGAATTTTGCCCGTGGACCGATCGAGGGCATGAAACGAGGCGTGGACCGATCGGGGTCGAGAATTGAAGAGCGGACCCGTGTCCCGCGGGGAGTTCGAGAATGAATATCGACAGGATCCGGCTGTTGAACGGGACGGAGAATAAAAAAAAAAAAAAAAAAAAAAAAAAAAAAAAAAAAAAATTACAAGTCCAACGCCGCTCGCGTCGTCTATAGGATTGCTCGGACGCGTGGACCGATCGGGCGTGGAATTTTGCCCGTGGACCGATCGAGGGCATGAAACGAGGCGTGGACCGATCGGGGTCGAGAATTGAAGAGCGGACCCGTGTCCCGCGGGGAGTTCGAGAATGAATATCGATAGGATCCGGCTGTTGAACGGGACGGAGAATAAAAAAAAAAAAAAAAAAAAAAAAAAAAAAAAAAAAAAAATTACAAGTCCAACGCCGCTCGCGTCGTCTATAGTATTGCTCGGACGCGTGGACCGATCGGGCGTGGAATTTTGCCCGTGGACCGATCGAGGGCATGAAACGAGGCGTGGACCGATCGGGGTCGAGAATTGAAGAGCGGACCCGTGTCCCGCGGGGAGTTCGAGAATGAATATCGACAGGATCCGGCTGTTGAACGGGACGGAGAATAAAAAAAAAAAAAAAAAAAAAAAAAAAAAAAAAAAAAAAAATTACAAGTCCAACGCCGCTCGCGTCGTCTATAGTATTGCTCGGACGCGTGGACCGATCGGGCGTGGAATTTTGCCCGTGGACCGATCGAGGGCATGAAACGAGGCGTGGACCGATCGGGGTCGAGAATTGAAGAGCGGACCCGTGTCCCGCGGGGAGTTCGAGAATGAATATCGACAGGATCCGGCTGTTGAACGGGACGGAGAATAAAAAAAAAAAAAAAAAAAAAAAAAAAAAAAAAAAAAAATTACAAGTCCAACGCCGCTCGCGTCGTCTATAGTATTGCTCGGACGCGTGGACCGATCGGGCGTGGAATTTTGCCCGTGGACCGATCGAGGGCATGAAACGAGGCGTGGACCGATCGGGGTCGAGAATTGAAGAGCGGACCCGTGTCCCGCGGGGAGTTCGAGAATGAATATCGATAGGATCCGGCTGTTGAACGGGACGGAGAATAAAAAAAAAAAAAAAAAAAAAAAAAAAAAAAAAAAAAAAATTACAAGTCCAACGCCGCTCGCGTCGTCTATAGTATTGCTCGGACGCGTGGACCGATCGGGCGTGGAATTTTGCCCGTGGACCGATCGAGGGCATGAAACGAGGCGTGGACCGATCGGGGTCGAGAATTGAAGAGCGGACCCGTGTCCCGCGGGGAGTTCGAGAATGAATATCGACAGGATCCGGCTGTTGAACGGGACGGAGAATAAAAAAAAAAAAAAAAAAAAAAAAAAAAAAAAAAAAAAAAATTACAAGTCCAACGCCGCTCGCGTCGTCTATAGTATTGCTCGGACGCGTGGACCGATCGGGCGTGGAATTTTGCCCGTGGACCGATCGAGGGCATGAAACGAGGCGTGGACCGATCGGGGTCGAGAATTGAAGAGCGGACCCGTGTCCCGCGGGGAGTTCGAGAATGAATATCGACAGGATCCGGCTGTTGAACGGGACGGAGAATAAAAAAAAAAAAAAAAAAAAAAAAAAAAAAAAAAAAAAAAATTACAAGTCCAACGCCGCTCGCGTCGTCTATAGTATTGCTCGGACGCGTGGACCGATCGGGCGTGGAATTTTGCCCGTGGACCGATCGAGGGCATGAAACGAGGCGTGGACCGATCGGGGTCGAGAATTGAAGAGCGGACCCGTGTCCCGCGGGGAGTTCGAGAATGAATATCGACAGGATCCGGCTGTTGAACGGGACGGAGAATAAAAAAAAAAAAAAAAAAAAAAAAAAAAAAAAAAAAAAAAATTACAAGTCCAACGCCGCTCGCGTCGTCTATAGTATTGCTCGGACGCGTGGACCGATCGGGCGTGGAATTTTGCCCGTGGACCGATCGAGGGCATGAAACGAGGCGTGGACCGATCGGGGTCGAGAATTGAAGAGCGGACCCGTGTCCCGCGGGGAGTTCGAGAATGAATATCGATAGGATCCGGCTGTTGAACGGGACGGAGAATAAAAAAAATAAAAAAAAAAAAAAAAAAAAAAAAAAAAAAAATTACAAGTCCAACGCCGCTCGCGTCGTCTATAGTATTGCTCGGACGCGTGGACCGATCGGGCGTGGAATTTTGCCCGTGGACCGATCGAGGGCATGAAACGAGGCGTGGACCGATCGGGGTCGAGAATTGAAGAGCGGACCCGTGTCCCGCGGGGAGTTCGAGAATGAATATCGACAGGATCCGGCTGTTGAACGGGACGGAGAATAAAAAAAAAAAAAAAAAAAAAAAAAAAAAAAAAAAAAAAATTACAAGTCCAACGCCGCTCGCGTCGTCTATAGTATTGCTCGGACGCGTGGACCGATCGGGCGTGGAATTTTGCCCGTGGACCGATCGAGGGCATGAAACGAGGCGTGGACCGATCGGGGTCGAGAATTGAAGAGCGGACCCGTGTCCCGCGGGGAGTTCGAGAATGAATATCGACAGGATCCGGCTGTTGAACGGGACGGAGAATAAAAAAAAAAAAAAAAAAAAAAAAAAAAAAAAAAAAAAAAAAATTACAAGTCCAACGCCGCTCGCGTCGTCTATAGTATTGCTCGGACGCGTGGACCGATCGGGCGTGGAATTTTGCCCGTGGACCGATCGAGGGCATGAAACGAGGCGTGGACCGATCGGGGTCGAGAATTGAAGAGCGGACCCGTGTCCCGCGGGGAGTTCGAGAATGAATATCGACAGGATCCGGCTGTTGAACGGGACGGAGAATAAAAAAAAAAAAAAAAAAAAAAAAAAAAAAAAAAAAAAAAATTACAAGTCCAACGCCGCTCGCGTCGTCTATAGTATTGCTCGGACGCGTGGACCGATCGGGCGTGGAATTTTGCCCGTGGACCGATCGAGGGCATGAAACGAGGCGTGGACCGATCGGGGTCGAGAATTGAAGAGCGGACCCGTGTCCCGCGGGGAGTTCGAGAATGAATATCGACAGGATCCGGCTGTTGAACGGGACGGAGAATAAAAAAAAAAAAAAAAAAAAAAAAAAAAAAAAAAAAAAAATTACAAGTCCAACGCCGCTCGCGTCGTCTATAGGATTGCTCGGACGCGTGGACCGATCGGGCGTGGAATTTTGCCCGTGGACCGATCGAGGGCATGAAACGAGGCGTGGACCGATCGGGGTCGAGAATTGAAGAGCGGACCCGTGTCCCGCGGGGAGTTCGAGAATGAATATCGACAGGATCCGGCTGTTGAACGGGACGGAGAATAAAAAAAAAAAAAAAAAAAAAAAAAAAAAAAAAAAAAAAATTACAAGTCCAACGCCGCTCGCGTCGTCTATAGTATTGCTCGGACGCGTGGACCGATCGGGCGTGGAATTTCGCCCGTGGACCGATCGAGGGCATGAAACGAGGCGTGGACCGATCGGGGTCGAGAATTGAAGAGCGGACCCGTGTCCCGCGGGGAGTTCGAGAATGAATATCGATAGGATCCGGCTGTTGAACGGGACGGAGAATAAAAAAAAAAAAAAAAAAAAAAAAAAAAAAAAAAAAAAAAATTACAAGTCCAACGCCGCTCGCGTCGTCTATAGTATTGCTCGGACGCGTGGACCGATCGGGCGTGGAATTTTGCCCGTGGACCGATCGAGGGCATGAAACGAGGCGTGGACCGATCGGGGTCGAGAATTGAAGAGCGGACCCGTGTCCCGCGGGGAGTTCGAGAATGAATATCGACAGGATCCGGCTGTTGAACGGGACGGAGAATAAAAAAAAAAAAAAAAAAAAAAAAAAAAAAAAAAAAAAAAATTACAAGTCCAACGCCGCTCGCGTCGTCTATAGTATTGCTCGGACGCGTGGACCGATCGGGCGTGGAATTTTGCCCGTGGACCGATCGAGGGCATGAAACGAGGCGTGGACCGATCGGGGTCGAGAATTGAAGAGCGGACCCGTGTCCCGCGGGGAGTTCGAGAATGAATATCGACAGGATCCGGCTGTTGAACGGGACGGAGAATAAAAAAAAAAAAAAAAAAAAAAAAAAAAAAAAAAAAAAAATTACAAGTCCAACGCCGCTCGCGTCGTCTATAGTATTGCTCGGACGCGTGGACCGATCGGGCGTGGAATTTTGCCCGTGGACCGATCGAGGGCATGAAACGAGGCGTGGACCGATCGGGGTCGAGAATTGAAGAGCGGACCCGTGTCCCGCGGGGAGTTCGAGAATGAATATCGACAGGATCCGGCTGTTGAACGGGACGGAGAATAAAAAAAAAAAAAAAAAAAAAAAAAAAAAAAAAAAAAAAAAAATTACAAGTCCAACGCCGCTCGCGTCGTCTATAGTATTGCTCGGACGCGTGGACCGATCGGGCGTGGAATTTTGCCCGTGGACCGATCGAGGGCATGAAACGAGGCGTGGACCGATCGGGGTCGAGAATTGAAGAGCGGACCCGTGTCCCGCGGGGAGTTCGAGAATGAATATCGACAGGATCCGGCTGTTGAACGGGACGGAGAATAAAAAAAAAAAAAAAAAAAAAAAAAAAAAAAAAAAAAAAAAATTACAAGTCCAACGCCGCTCGCGTCGTCTATAGTATTGCTCGGACGCGTGGACCGATCGGGCGTGGAATTTTGCCCGTGGACCGATCGAGGGCATGAAACGAGGCGTGGACCGATCGGGGTCGAGAATTGAAGAGCGGACCCGTGTCCCGCGGGGAGTTCGAGAATGAATATCGACAGGATCCGGCTGTTGAACGGGACGGAGAATAAAAAAAAAAAAAAAAAAAAAAAAAAAAAAAAAAAAAAAATTACAAGTCCAACGCCGCTCGCGTCGTCTATAGGATTGCTCGGACGCGTGGACCGATCGGGCGTGGAATTTTGCCCGTGGACCGATCGAGGGCATGAAACGAGGCGTGGACCGATCGGGGTCGAGAATTGAAGAGCGGACCCGTGTCCCGCGGGGAGTTCGAGAATGAATATCGACAGGATCCGGCTGTTGAACGGGACGGAGAATAAAAAAAAAAAAAAAAAAAAAAAAAAAAAAAAAAAAAAATTACAAGTCCAACGCCGCTCGCGTCGTCTATAGTATTGCTCGGACGCGTGGACCGATCGGGCGTGGAATTTCGCCCGTGGACCGATCGAGGGCATGAAACGAGGCGTGGACCGATCGGGGTCGAGAATTGAAGAGCGGACCCGTGTCCCGCGGGGAGTTCGAGAATGAATATCGATAGGATCCGGCTGTTGAACGGGACGGAGAATAAAAAAAAAAAAAAAAAAAAAAAAAAAAAAAAAAAAAAATTACAAGTCCAACGCCGCTCGCGTCGTCTATAGTATTGCTCGGACGCGTGGACCGATCGGGCGTGGAATTTTGCCCGTGGACCGATCGAGGGCATGAAACGAGGCGTGGACCGATCGGGGTCGAGAATTGAAGAGCGGACCCGTGTCCCGCGGGGAGTTCGAGAATGAATATCGACAGGATCCGGCTGTTGAACGGGACGGAGAATAAAAAAAAAAAAAAAAAAAAAAAAAAAAAAAAAAAAAAAAATTACAAGTCCAACGCCGCTCGCGTCGTCTATAGTATTGCTCGGACGCGTGGACCGATCGGGCGTGGAATTTTGCCCGTGGACCGATCGAGGGCATGAAACGAGGCGTGGACCGATCGGGGTCGAGAATTGAAGAGCGGACCCGTGTCCCGCGGGGAGTTCGAGAATGAATATCGACAGGATCCGGCTGTTGAACGGGACGGAGAATAAAAAAAAAAAAAAAAAAAAAAAAAAAAAAAAAAAAAAAATTACAAGTCCAACGCCGCTCGCGTCGTCTATAGTATTGCTCGGACGCGTGGACCGATCGGGCGTGGAATTTTGCCCGTGGACCGATCGAGGGCATGAAACGAGGCGTGGACCGATCGGGGTCGAGAATTGAAGAGCGGACCCGTGTCCCGCGGGGAGTTCGAGAATGAATATCGATAGGATCCGGCTGTTGAACGGGACGGAGAATAAAAAAAAAAAAAAAAAAAAAAAAAAAAAAAAAAAAAAAAATTACAAGTCCAACGCCGCTCGCGTCGTCTATAGTATTGCTCGGACGCGTGGACCGATCGGGCGTGGAATTTTGCCCGTGGACCGATCGAGGGCATGAAACGAGGCGTGGACCGATCGGGGTCGAGAATTGAAGAGCGGACCCGTGTCCCGCGGGGAGTTCGAGAATGAATATCGACAGGATCCGGCTGTTGAACGGGACGGAGAATAAAAAAAAAAAAAAAAAAAAAAAAAAAAAAAAAAAAAAAAATTACAAGTCCAACGCCGCTCGCGTCGTCTATAGTATTGCTCGGACGCGTGGACCGATCGGGCGTGGAATTTTGCCCGTGGACCGATCGAGGGCATGAAACGAGGCGTGGACCGATCGGGGTCGAGAATTGAAGAGCGGACCCGTGTCCCGCGGGGAGTTCGAGAATGAATATCGATAGGATCCGGCTGTTGAACGGGACGGAGAATAAAAAAAAAAAAAAAAAAAAAAAAAAAAAAAAAAAAAAAAATTACAAGTCCAACGCCGCTCGCGTCGTCTATAGTATTGCTCGGACGCGTGGACCGATCGGGCGTGGAATTTTGCCCGTGGACCGATCGAGGGCATGAAACGAGGCGTGGACCGATCGGGGTCGAGAATTGAAGAGCGGACCCGTGTCCCGCGGGGAGTTCGAGAATGAATATCGACAGGATCCGGCTGTTGAACGGGACGGAGAATAAAAAAAAAAAAAAAAAAAAAAAAAAAAAAAAAAAAAAAAATTACAAGTCCAACGCCGCTCGCGTCGTCTATAGGATTGCTCGGACGCGTGGACCGATCGGGCGTGGAATTTTGCCCGTGGACCGATCGAGGGCATGAAACGAGGCGTGGACCGATCGGGGTCGAGAATTGAAGAGCAGACCCGTGTCCCGCGGGGAGTTCGAGAATGAATATCGACAGGATCCGGCTGTTGAACGGGACGGAGAATAAAAAAAAAAAAAAAAAAAAAAAAAAAAAAAAAAAAAAATTACAAGTCCAACGCCGCTCGCGTCGTCTATAGTATTGCTCGGACGCGTGGACCGATCGGGCGTGGAATTTCGCCCGTGGACCGATCGAGGGCATGAAACGAGGCGTGGACCGATCGGGGTCGAGAATTGAAGAGCGGACCCGTGTCCCGCGGGGAGTTCGAGAATGAATATCGATAGGATCCGGCTGTTGAACGGGACGGAGAATAAAAAAAAAAAAAAAAAAAAAAAAAAAAAAAAAAAAAAAAATTACAAGTCCAACGCCGCTCGCGTCGTCTATAGTATTGCTCGGACGCGTGGACCGATCGGGCGTGGAATTTTGCCCGTGGACCGATCGAGGGCATGAAACGAGGCGTGGACCGATCGGGGTCGAGAATTGAAGAGCGGACCCGTGTCCCGCGGGGAGTTCGAGAATGAATATCGACAGGATCCGGCTGTTGAACGGGACGGAGAATAAAAAAAAAAAAAAAAAAAAAAAAAAAAAAAAAAAAAAAAATTACAAGTCCAACGCCGCTCGCGTCGTCTATAGTATTGCTCGGACGCGTGGACCGATCGGGCGTGGAATTTTGCCCGTGGACCGATCGAGGGCATGAAACGAGGCGTGGACCGATCGGGGTCGAGAATTGAAGAGCGGACCCGTGTCCCGCGGGGAGTTCGAGAATGAATATCGACAGGATCCGGCTGTTGAACGGGACGGAGAATAAAAAAAAAAAAAAAAAAAAAAAAAAAAAAAAAAAAAAAAATTACAAGTCCAACGCCGCTCGCGTCGTCTATAGGATTGCTCGGACGCGTGGACCGATCGGGCGTGGAATTTTGCCCGTGGACCGATCGAGGGCATGAAACGAGGCGTGGACCGATCGGGGTCGAGAATTGAAGAGCGGACCCGTGTCCCGCGGGGAGTTCGAGAATGAATATCGACAGGATCCGGCTGTTGAACGGGACGGAGAATAAAAAAAAAAAAAAAAAAAAAAAAAAAAAAAAAAAAAAAATTACAAGTCCAACGCCGCTCGCGTCGTCTATAGTATTGCTCGGACGCGTGGACCGATCGGGCGTGGAATTTTGCCCGTGGACCGATCGAGGGCATGAAACGAGGCGTGGACCGATCGGGGTCGAGAATTGAAGAGCGGACCCGTGTCCCGCGGGGAGTTCGAGAATGAATATCGATAGGATCCGGCTGTTGAACGGGACGGAGAATAAAAAAAAAAAAAAAAAAAAAAAAAAAAAAAAAAAAAAAATTACAAGTCCAACGCCGCTCGCGTCGTCTATAGTATTGCTCGGACGCGTGGACCGATCGGGCGTGGAATTTTGCCCGTGGACCGATCGAGGGCATGAAACGAGGCGTGGACCGATCGGGGTCGAGAATTGAAGAGCGGACCCGTGTCCCGCGGGGAGTTCGAGAATGAATATCGACAGGATCCGGCTGTTGAACGGGACGGAGAATAAAAAAAAAAAAAAAAAAAAAAAAAAAAAAAAAAAAAAAAAATTACAAGTCCAACGCCGCTCGCGTCGTCTATAGTATTGCTCGGACGCGTGGACCGATCGGGCGTGGAATTTTGCCCGTGGACCGATCGAGGGCATGAAACGAGGCGTGGACCGATCGGGGTCGAGAATTGAAGAGCGGACCCGTGTCCCGCGGGGAGTTCGAGAATGAATATCGATAGGATCCGGCTGTTGAACGGGACGGAGAATAAAAAAAAAAAAAAAAAAAAAAAAAAAAAAAAAAAAAAAAATTACAAGTCCAACGCCGCTCGCGTCGTCTATAGTATTGCTCGGACGCGTGGACCGATCGGGCGTGGAATTTTGCCCGTGGACCGATCGAGGGCATGAAACGAGGCGTGGACCGATCGGGGTCGAGAATTGAAGAGCGGACCCGTGTCCCGCGGGGAGTTCGAGAATGAATATCGATAGGATCCGGCTGTTGAACGGGACGGAGAATAAAAAAAAAAAAAAAAAAAAAAAAAAAAAAAAAAAAAAAATTACAAGTCCAACGCCGCTCGCGTCGTCTATAGTATTGCTCGGACGCGTGGACCGATCGGGCGTGGAATTTTGCCCGTGGACCGATCGAGGGCATGAAACGAGGCGTGGACCGATCGGGGTCGAGAATTGAAGAGCGGACCCGTGTCCCGCGGGGAGTTCGAGAATGAATATCGACAGGATCCGGCTGTTGAACGGGACGGAGAATAAAAAAAAAAAAAAAAAAAAAAAAAAAAAAAAAAAAAAATTACAAGTCCAACGCCGCTCGCGTCGTCTATAGTATTGCTCGGACGCGTGGACCGATCGGGCGTGGAATTTCGCCCGTGGACCGATCGAGGGCATGAAACGAGGCGTGGACCGATCGGGGTCGAGAATTGAAGAGCGGACCCGTGTCCCGCGGGGAGTTCGAGAATGAATATCGATAGGATCCGGCTGTTGAACGGGACGGAGAATAAAAAAAAAAAAAAAAAAAAAAAAAAAAAAAAAAAAAAAAATTACAAGTCCAACGCCGCTCGCGTCGTCTATAGTATTGCTCGGACGCGTGGACCGATCGGGCGTGGAATTTTGCCCGTGGACCGATCGAGGGCATGAAACGAGGCGTGGACCGATCGGGGTCGAGAATTGAAGAGCGGACCCGTGTCCCGCGGGGAGTTCGAGAATGAATATCGACAGGATCCGGCTGTTGAACGGGACGGAGAATAAAAAAAAAAAAAAAAAAAAAAAAAAAAAAAAAAAAAAAAATTACAAGTCCAACGCCGCTCGCGTCGTCTATAGTATTGCTCGGACGCGTGGACCGATCGGGCGTGGAATTTTGCCCGTGGACCGATCGAGGGCATGAAACGAGGCGTGGACCGATCGGGGTCGAGAATTGAAGAGCGGACCCGTGTCCCGCGGGGAGTTCGAGAATGAATATCGATAGGATCCGGCTGTTGAACGGGACGGAGAATAAAAAAAAAAAAAAAAAAAAAAAAAAAAAAAAAAAAAAAAATTACAAGTCCAACGCCGCTCGCGTCGTCTATAGTATTGCTCGGACGCGTGGACCGATCGGGCGTGGAATTTTGCCCGTGGACCGATCGAGGGCATGAAACGAGGCGTGGACCGATCGGGGTCGAGAATTGAAGAGCGGACCCGTGTCCCGCGGGGAGTTCGAGAATGAATATCGACAGGATCCGGCTGTTGAACGGGACGGAGAATAAAAAAAAAAAAAAAAAAAAAAAAAAAAAAAAAAAAAAAATTACAAGTCCAACGCCGCTCGCGTCGTCTATAGTATTGCTCGGACGCGTGGACCGATCGGGCGTGGAATTTTGCCCGTGGACCGATCGAGGGCATGAAACGAGGCGTGGACCGATCGGGGTCGAGAATTGAAGAGCGGACCCGTGTCCCGCGGGGAGTTCGAGAATGAATATCGATAGGATCCGGCTGTTGAACGGGACGGAGAATAAAAAAAAAAAAAAAAAAAAAAAAAAAAAAAAAAAAAAATTACAAGTCCAACGCCGCTCGCGTCGTCTATAGTATTGCTCGGACGCGTGGACCGATCGGGCGTGGAATTTTGCCCGTGGACCGATCGAGGGCATGAAACGAGGCGTGGACCGATCGGGGTCGAGAATTGAAGAGCGGACCCGTGTCCCGCGGGGAGTTCGAGAATGAATATCGACAGGATCCGGCTGTTGAACGGGACGGAGAATAAAAAAAAAAAAAAAAAAAAAAAAAAAAAAAAAAAAAAAAAATTACAAGTCCAACGCCGCTCGCGTCGTCTATAGTATTGCTCGGACGCGTGGACCGATCGGGCGTGGAATTTTGCCCGTGGACCGATCGAGGGCATGAAACGAGGCGTGGACCGATCGGGGTCGAGAATTGAAGAGCGGACCCGTGTCCCGCGGGGAGTTCGAGAATGAATATCGATAGGATCCGGCTGTTGAACGGGACGGAGAATAAAAAAAAAAAAAAAAAAAAAAAAAAAAAAAAAAAAAAAAAATTACAAGTCCAACGCCGCTCGCGTCGTCTATAGTATTGCTCGGACGCGTGGACCGATCGGGCGTGGAATTTTGCCCGTGGACCGATCGAGGGCATGAAACGAGGCGTGGACCGATCGGGGTCGAGAATTGAAGAGCGGACCCGTGTCCCGCGGGGAGTTCGAGAATGAATATCGACAGGATCCGGCTGTTGAACGGGACGGAGAATAAAAAAAAAAAAAAAAAAAAAAAAAAAAAAAAAAAAAAAATTACAAGTCCAACGCCGCTCGCGTCGTCTATAGTATTGCTCGGACGCGTGGACCGATCGGGCGTGGAATTTTGCCCGTGGACCGATCGAGGGCATGAAACGAGGCGTGGACCGATCGGGGTCGAGAATTGAAGAGCGGACCCGTGTCCCGCGGGGAGTTCGAGAATGAATATCGACAGGATCCGGCTGTTGAACGGGACGGAGAATAAAAAAAAAAAAAAAAAAAAAAAAAAAAAAAAAAAAAAAAATTACAAGTCCAACGCCGCTCGCGTCGTCTATAGGATTGCTCGGACGCGTGGACCGATCGGGCGTGGAATTTTGCCCGTGGACCGATCGAGGGCATGAAACGAGGCGTGGACCGATCGGGGTCGAGAATTGAAGAGCGGACCCGTGTCCCGCGGGGAGTTCGAGAATGAATATCGATAGGATCCGGCTGTTGAACGGGACGGAGAATAAAAAAAAAAAAAAAAAAAAAAAAAAAAAAAAAAAAAAAAATTACAAGTCCAACGCCGCTCGCGTCGTCTATAGTATTGCTCGGACGCGTGGACCG
>CATOQI010000013.1:20000-22904 GCA_951802705.1 Netelia virgata
GAGAACCGCAATGTGCGTTCGAAATGTCGATGTTCATGTGTCCTGCAGTTCACAAGTTGACGCGCAATTAGCTGCGTTCTTCATCGACCCACGAGCCAAGTGATCCACCGTTCAGGGTAATCGTATGGTTTTTTCATTTTTCTTTAAAACACAGCTTTATCAACACAATCTCAACGGGAACGAGCGCGCATTGAGCGACCCCCGAATTCGCCGTGACAAAATGTTTCGCGAGTCCGCGTACGAGACGCGCGTTCTCGCGAGCCGTCAGTCAGAGATGATATTCTCACACACTCCGAACGGTCGCACCGTTAGGCGCGACACGATCATCGTTGTTCATGAGAGTCACGTGACCGCGACAACGAGGCCAATCGATAAGTGGTCGGATTTTTTGTTAAACATCGGATATAAATATCAACAGAGTTTATAAACAAGCACCGATACCGTTCAAATTCGTGTATGCGCGCGTGCAACCACGATTCTGGGCGAAATTTCATTTAAAAGCCTCGGAAGACTCTGACAAGATTTTTGCCACGAGAATTCCTCTCCTCTCAATAATCAACGGTTTCGAGAGCGATCGCCCGATCAGCAAATAGAGGAGATAATTCGTCGTCCCGGTGAGAGACGACTCTTTTTCTCTCTTTCCGCCTCTCTTCTCCGACGCTCTCCTGTTCTCCGTTATATTGGTATATAGGCTGCCCAGACTCGCGCAAACAACTTTTTTCCACCATTTTGACTGGCCTCCGGAGTTGTCTTTGGAAGGAAAGTGTTTTATGAGCGAGGGGAGGAGGGCGGGGCACGCCGCGCGCGCGGCGACGCAGTCTCGAGGGACCGCATCGCACTTCGTCACAAACGCCGTTCCCTCTCTTCCTCTCCTTCCTCCTCATCTCTTTTTCTCCACTCTCGCGCCTTCCGACACCCTCGTTCGAAATTCGTGACTAATTGAGAAGGCATCTCGCGTGAGATCGAAAACCCCATCCCCACACGCCCCGCGTCGCCGCCTTCGCTAAAAGGGGGCACGGGGGGGCAGGAACGGTGTGGCCGAAAACACCGGCCTCCACAATTTTTATAGTAACACGAATATTGGATATTTTTTCGGTAACACATGGACAGGCGCGTCAGCGTCCCTCTTCCATTGCCCATTAAAATATTTTTTATTTTCGTACGCTTTTTTATTGTTCTGCATTGCATTATTCGCAAAGAGATAGAGTACGTTAATGATCCTTCCGCAGGTTCACCTACGGAAACCTTGTTACGACTTTTACTTCCTCTAAATGATCAAGTTTGGTCATCTTCCCGGCAACATCGGCAATGCCGTAACATTGCCGCGCACCAGTCCGAAGACCTCACTAAATCATTCAATCGGTAGTAGCGACGGGCGGTGTGTACAAAGGGCAGGGACGTAATCAACGCGAGCTTATGACTCGCGCTTACTGGGAATTCCTCGTTCATGGGGAATAATTGCAAGCCCCAATCCCTAGCACGAAGGAGGTTCAGCGGGTTACCCGGGCCTTTCGGCCAGGGAAGACACGCTGATTCCTTCAGTGTAGCGCGCGTGCGGCCCAGAACATCTAAGGGCATCACAGACCTGTTATTGCTCAATCTCGTGCGGCTAGAAGCCGCCTGTCCCTCTAAGAAGATTTGTTTGTACGTCGGTAGTAAAAACCACCCCGACCATAAGCCGGGAGGCCTTCGAGATACCAGAATGTACGCCTATTTAGCAGGCTAGAGTCTCGTTCGTTATCGGAATTAACCAGACAAATCGCTCCACCAACTAAGAACGGCCATGCACCACCACCCACCGAATCAAGAAAGAGCTATCAATCTGTCAATCCTTCCGGTGTCCGGGCCTGGTGAGGTTTCCCGTGTTGAGTCAAATTAAGCCGCAGGCTCCACTCCTGGTGGTGCCCTTCCGTCAATTCCTTTAAGTTTCAGCTTTGCAACCATACTTCCCCCGGAACCCAAAAGCTTTGGTTTCCCGGAAGCTGCCCGCCGAGTCATCGGAGGAACTTCGGCGGATCGCTAGCTGGCATCGTTTATGGTTAGAACTAGGGCGGTATCTGATCGCCTTCGAACCTCTAACTTTCGTTCTTGATTAATGAAAACATTTTTGGCAAATGCTTTCGCTTCTGTCCGTCTTGCGACGATCCAAGAATTTCACCTCTAACGTCGCAATACGAATGCCCCCATCTGTCCCTATTAATCATTACCTCGGGGTTCCGAAAACCAACAAAATAGAACCGAGGTCCTATTCCATTATTCCATGCACACAGTATTCAGGCGAAGTTAGCCTGCTTTAAGCACTCTAATTTGTTCAAAGTAAACGTACCGGCCCACCTCGACACTCAATAAAGAGCACCGCGATGGGATATTAGTTGGACCGCCCCGCGAAGAGCTAAGCCCACCGGTAGGACGTCTCACGGCATGCTAGTTAAACACCGCGAGCGGTGAACCAACATCGTGACACACAGATTCAACTACGAGCTTTTTAACCGCAACAACTTTAATATACGCTATTGGAGCTGGAATTACCGCGGCTGCTGGCACCAGACTTGCCCTCCAATGGATCCTCGTTAAAGGATTTAAAGTGTACTCATTCCGATTACGGGGCCTCGGATGAGTCCCGTATCGTTATTTTTCGTCACTACCTCCCCGTGCCGGGAGTGGGTAATTTGCGCGCCTGCTGCCTTCCTTGGATGTGGTAGCCGTTTCTCAGGCTCCCTCTCCGGAATCGAACCCTGATTCCCCGTTACCCGTTACAACCATGGTAGGCGCAGAACCTACCATCGACAGTTGATAAGGCAGACATTTGAAAGATGCGTCGCCGGTACTAAGACCGTGCGATCAGCACAAAGTTATTCAGAGTCACCAAGGTAAACGGTGACGAGCGGACCCGCCACCGATTGG
>CATOQI010000015.1:10000-12500 GCA_951802705.1 Netelia virgata
ACCCGTGTCCCGCGGGGAGTTCGAGAATGAATATCGATAGGATCCGGCTGTTGAACGGGACGGAGAATAAAAAAAAAAAAAAAAAAAAAAAAAAAAAAAAAAAAAAAAAATTACAAGTCCAACGCCGCTCGCGTCGTCTATAGTATTGCTCGGACGCGTGGACCGATCGGGCGTGGAATTTTGCCCGTGGACCGATCGAGGGCATGAAACGAGGCGTGGACCGATCGGGGTCGAGAATTGAAGAGCGGACCCGTGTCCCGCGGGGAGTTCGAGAATGAATATCGACAGGATCCGGCTGTTGAACGGGACGGAGAATAAAAAAAAAAAAAAAAAAAAAAAAAAAAAAAAAAAAAAAATTACAAGTCCAACGCCGCTCGCGTCGTCTATAGTATTGCTCGGACGCGTGGACCGATCGGGCGTGGAATTTTGCCCGTGGACCGATCGAGGGCATGAAACGAGGCGTGGACCGATCGGGGTCGAGAATTGAAGAGCGGACCCGTGTCCCGCGGGGAGTTCGAGAATGAATATCGACAGGATCCGGCTGTTGAACGGGACGGAGAATAAAAAAAAAAAAAAAAAAAAAAAAAAAAAAAAAAAAAAAAATTACAAGTCCAACGCCGCTCGCGTCGTCTATAGTATTGCTCGGACGCGTGGACCGATCGGGCGTGGAATTTTGCCCGTGGACCGATCGAGGGCATGAAACGAGGCGTGGACCGATCGGGGTCGAGAATTGAAGAGCGGACCCGTGTCCCGCGGGGAGTTCGAGAATGAATATCGATAGGATCCGGCTGTTGAACGGGACGGAGAATAAAAAAAAAAAAAAAAAAAAAAAAAAAAAAAAAAAAAAAAATTACAAGTCCAACGCCGCTCGCGTCGTCTATAGTATTGCTCGGACGCGTGGACCGATCGGGCGTGGAATTTTGCCCGTGGACCGATCGAGGGCATGAAACGAGGCGTGGACCGATCGGGGTCGAGAATTGAAGAGCGGACCCGTGTCCCGCGGGGAGTTCGAGAATGAATATCGACAGGATCCGGCTGTTGAACGGGACGGAGAATAAAAAAAAAAAAAAAAAAAAAAAAAAAAAAAAAAAAAAAATTACAAGTCCAACGCCGCTCGCGTCGTCTATAGTATTGCTCGGACGCGTGGACCGATCGGGCGTGGAATTTTGCCCGTGGACCGATCGAGGGCATGAAACGAGGCGTGGACCGATCGGGGTCGAGAATTGAAGAGCGGACCCGTGTCCCGCGGGGAGTTCGAGAATGAATATCGATAGGATCCGGCTGTTGAACGGGACGGAGAATAAAAAAAAAAAAAAAAAAAAAAAAAAAAAAAAAAAAAAAATTACAAGTCCAACGCCGCTCGCGTCGTCTATAGTATTGCTCGGACGCGTGGACCGATCGGGCGTGGAATTTTGCCCGTGGACCGATCGAGGGCATGAAACGAGGCGTGGACCGATCGGGGTCGAGAATTGAAGAGCGGACCCGTGTCCCGCGGGGAGTTCGAGAATGAATATCGACAGGATCCGGCTGTTGAACGGGACGGAGAATAAAAAAAAAAAAAAAAAAAAAAAAAAAAAAAAAAAAAAAAAATTACAAGTCCAACGCCGCTCGCGTCGTCTATAGTATTGCTCGGACGCGTGGACCGATCGGGCGTGGAATTTTGCCCGTGGACCGATCGAGGGCATGAAACGAGGCGTGGACCGATCGGGGTCGAGAATTGAAGAGCGGACCCGTGTCCCGCGGGGAGTTCGAGAATGAATATCGATAGGATCCGGCTGTTGAACGGGACGGAGAATAAAAAAAAAAAAAAAAAAAAAAAAAAAAAAAAAAAAAAAAATTACAAGTCCAACGCCGCTCGCGTCGTCTATAGTATTGCTCGGACGCGTGGACCGATCGGGCGTGGAATTTTGCCCGTGGACCGATCGAGGGCATGAAACGAGGCGTGGACCGATCGGGGTCGAGAATTGAAGAGCGGACCCGTGTCCCGCGGGGAGTTCGAGAATGAATATCGACAGGATCCGGCTGTTGAACGGGACGGAGAATAAAAAAAAAAAAAAAAAAAAAAAAAAAAAAAAAAAAAAATTACAAGTCCAACGCCGCTCGCGTCGTCTATAGTATTGCTCGGACGCGTGGACCGATCGGGCGTGGAATTTCGCCCGTGGACCGATCGAGGGCATGAAACGAGGCGTGGACCGATCGGGGTCGAGAATTGAAGAGCGGACCCGTGTCCCGCGGGGAGTTCGAGAATGAATATCGATAGGATCCGGCTGTTGAACGGGACGGAGAATAAAAAAAAAAAAAAAAAAAAAAAAAAAAAAAAAAAAAAAATTACAAGTCCAACGCCGCTCGCGTCGTCTATAGTATTGCTCGGACGCGTGGACCGATCGGGCGTGGAATTTTGCCCGTGGACCGATCGAGGGCATGAAACGAGGCGTGGACCGATCGGGGTCGAGAATTGAAGAGCGGACCCGTGTCCCGCGGGGAGTTCGAGAATGAATAT
>CATOQI010000015.1:17500-20000 GCA_951802705.1 Netelia virgata
TTGTCGAAAGCCCCTTCGATATCAATAAATAATGCAATGACGTATTTTTTATCCGAATAAATAATTCCCTCTTTAAATTCTAACAGCGCATCCTCAGTGGAGACCCCCTTTTTAAAGCCGAATTGCCTCGAGCTCTCGAGACCCATTTCCACATACTTCCTTTGCAATCGATTTACGATTATTCTCTCCAACACCTTACTTACGACCGGCAGTAGGGCAATTGGCCTGTATGTCCCACACAGCATCAAATCTGCCGTACTGGACTTCGGAATGATATGGAGATTCGCCGTTTTCCAGTGTGTTGGGAAAACTCCATCCCTAAGGCACCTATTGTAAACAATTGAGAGCACCTCGCCTTTACATTTCCAGAGCTGGCTAATAATCTCCGATCCAAACCCGTCCCACCCTGGTGCTTTTTTATTTTTCAGCCGCTTTACGGCTTCACCAATCTCTTTTTTAGATATTTCCGGCTCAACGTCAAGATTGACATAGTGCGCACTCTTCTGTCTGATATGCCGATTCAAGTCAGTTTCATCCTGACTATTATCCCGTGGGGCGAACTTCATTAGCAATAAGTTGATCGATTCTTTCCAGGAGCTCGTTGTCTCTCCATTTGGGAGTATTAGCGGTCCTACCTCGGCCTTTCTTTTAATCTTATCCCTAGCTATCTTATGAATCAACCCCCATGGGTCCCGATTACCCTCTGTCTTTACAAAGTCCCTCCAGGTTTGCTTTTTCCTTCGTTGAATCTCTCCCACATAACGGTTCCTTGCCAGTCTATATTGCTCTTCGTACTGTCTTAGAGACTCCACTGCCTGTGTTTTGCGGATCCTCGACAACTGCTTCCTAGCCTGTCTAGCCTTCCTTCGAAGATCTCCTAATCCGTCACTCCACCAAGGTACTGATTTGTTACTGGACTTTTTAATCGGTATTGCGGATCCACAGGCTTCAGCCAGCGCCTGGTTTAGTACTTTTACAGCTTCATCTGCCCTTTTCTCTTTCAGGTCGTCCAATTTTCCTTGGTTGAAGTCCTCGTTCAGCTTTGCTGCAAATTTGTGCCAGTCCGCTTTCTTTATATTATAGGTGTTCTTATGCGCATGAAAAGCCTCATCAGTGCCACACATTTTTATTTTCATCGTTATTAAATTATGGTCACTTGTAGCACATTTGTTTGAAACCTTCCATTCCTCAATCCGTCTTCGGAAGCTACCCCTCACAAGAGTCATATCGATGTTAGACTCACCCTGACTGCTGACAAAAGTTGGACTATAACCAGGCTTGTTTAATATCATCATCCTTTTTTCTACTATAAAATCCTCTAGTAGGCTTCCACGGTCGTCAGTCTCACCTGAGTTCCAGGCAGTTGATTTGGCATTCGAGTCAAGGCATACGAGAACGTTTTGCCCATCGACGACGTTCAGAATCATCTCAAGCTCGGAAATGAACCGTTCCATAGGAACCGAGAACTGACAATATATGTTTACTACGATAAAAGTGACCTGTGCCGTTTTTATTTCAAGGGCCATGGTGTGGCTAGAAGAACTTCCAGAGATCAGGAAGGCATTTACCTTTCTGGGGTTTACTACTATGGCCACCCAGGGTTTCTCTGATGTAGGCTGGAGAACCAGCATTTGCGGGTCTTCGAAGCCTCTTATTTTTCCTTTATAACAGTATGGCTCTTGGATGCACAAGATGTCTAATTTCAGCTCCTTCATAATCTTCTTTAGGTCAGCCGCCACGTTTTTAGATCTCTGCGCATTTATTTGCCCGATTTTCAAATCCATGAAGTTCTGTTGCGGTATAACTCCACCTGCCTGAGGTATTCCGGACAGTTCTTTGACTTGACGCTGTGTTGGGTATCTTTGCGTTTTGCCCGGGTGCAGTTTACACACTGCGGGTTCTCTTTCTTGGGACATGTCTCTCGAAGGTGTTCGACACTTCCGCAATGTTCGCAGGACTGCTTCTCCGTTTTGCAATTTTTAGCTATGTGACCATATCCGAGGCAACGAAAACACCTCGTTACATTTATATGCTCCCTGACACGGTAAGACCGCCAGCACATAAACGCCCGCCCCGCCTTTAATATTTCCCTATGCTGCGCAGGTGGTAGCTCAACTATCCAGTTCACCCTGTCCCCCCCTGGGTTTGTCTTGTAGCAGTGCCGGAATAGGATTCTATTCCTCAATGCTGCTCTACTATCATCATCCTCACCTTGAAAATTTTTCCCTATGAACTCCTCCTTCAACTCCTCAACCTTGTATTCTTTTTCCACGTCGTAAACCGTTATAGCCGGGTCCCCCTTTTTTGGGGCGGAAACCTGAAGACTCGCATCCCCCAGCCCAGCACGCTCGATTATGTCTACGTCTTCTTTACGACTTACTTCCATAACAATCCCCCTTGCACGTAGCTGTCGAATGTTGCGAACCTTTAGGGTTTTCCGGCTTCCCTTTAGTAGGTCCGTGACCTCTGTTCTAATCTGATCATTCGTCCGAATATCGTC
>CATOQI010000015.1:27500-36596 GCA_951802705.1 Netelia virgata
GCCGGTACTAAGACCGTGCGATCAGCACAAAGTTATTCAGAGTCACCAAGGTAAACGGTGGACGAGCGGACCCGCCACCGATTGGTTTTGATCTAATAAAAGCGTTCCTTCCATCTCTGGTCGGAACTCTGGTTTGCATGTATTAGCTCTAGAATTACCACAGTTATCCAAGTAAATGTGGGTACGATCTAAGGAACCATAACTGATTTAATGAGCCATTCGCGGTTTCACCTTAATACGGCATGTACTGAGACATGCATGGCTTAATCTTTGAGACAAGCATATGACTACTGGCAGGATCAACCAGGGAGCTTCGTTTTGTGTGCACGAGAGCTCGAGACAGAGAGAGAGAGAGAGACACGCGACTCGTTATAAACGAATTATTTACGTGCTCTCTTTTCCTCTATCTCTTTTTACGTTTCTCGGTCTTGCCGCCACCGCGTCGACGGACCGTAGTCCGAACATATCACGGCGGGCAAACTTATTTTTCTTTAATACTTTTCTTCTCCCAGACTTCTGTTTCCAACAAAATGTGCAACGTTCCAAAAATTAGATTATTGGCCCGTTACTAAGCACAAATCGAGAAAACAACGGATGTCACGTCACAATTAACACTCTTATTCGTGCTCATCCGATTTAGTTCGCTTTCCAACTTTCTCTCTCGGTTACATTTCGTACTGTTGACGCTAGAAAATCTTTCGACTCAGAGCGACATGACGTACCCCTCGTTCGGGCACTTTTATTTCGTGTTTCTTCTTCAAAATTAATCTCGCCCGGATATGGGTGAGTCGATGCTCAGTGAATAATTCGTATCAAATGTACGATATTTAACAACAATAACGCCTATGGCGGTATACCACATAGAGGGCCATTCGGTCATAGACACCGACCCGTGGTAATGCTGCGTGTATATATTGCATATTGTTACAATTCATATTCGACCGACAGTCGACTTTTGTACGAGCCGACGCATCGCCTCTCTTATAGTAACGAGCTGGCCCGCCTGCGGTTCGGACCCGAGCGGTCTTAAGCACGGCGGTAAGGCGGGCGAACTAGCGTCAAACGGGACCGGACGCGGTCGACACCTTAGGACTTTGAAAAATTTTTGGAAAAAAGTTTTTCGAAGTTAGCAACCGTCTTCAAATGATTTTTTTACGAAAACGACTATATTGAAATTATTTTGTGGAAATGACTGTAACCCGGTCGAGCTTATGTCCATTATTCATGGAAGTTTCACGTGAACCGGTCGGCTTTCTGAAAAATGCGACGGCGCCGTGCTATAATTTCAGACTGGTTGCGAGGGAAGTTCGAGAATGAATATCGATAGGATCCGGCTGTTGAACGGGACGGAGAATAAAAAAAAAAAAAAAAAAAAAAAAAAAAATTACAAGTCCAACGCCGCTCGCGTCGTCTATAGTATTGCTCGGACGCGTGGACCGATCGGGCGTGGAATTTTGCCCGTGGACCGATCGAGGGCATGAAACGAGGCGTGGACCGATCGGGGTCGAGAATTGAAGAGCGGACCCGTGTCCCGCGGGGAGTTCGAGAATGAATATCGATAGGATCCGGCTGTTGAACGGGACGGAGAATAAAAAAAAAAAAAAAAAAAAAAAAAAAAAAAAAAAAAAAAATTACAAGTCCAACGCCGCTCGCGTCGTCTATAGTATTGCTCGGACGCGTGGACCGATCGGGCGTGGAATTTTGCCCGTGGACCGATCGAGGGCATGAAACGAGGCGTGGACCGATCGGGGTCGAGAATTGAAGAGCGGACCCGTGTCCCGCGGGGAGTTCGAGAATGAATATCGACAGGATCCGGCTGTTGAACGGGACGGAGAATAAAAAAAAAAAAAAAAAAAAAAAAAAAAAAAAAAAAAAAATTACAAGTCCAACGCCGCTCGCGTCGTCTATAGTATTGCTCGGACGCGTGGACCGATCGGGCGTGGAATTTTGCCCGTGGACCGATCGAGGGCATGAAACGAGGCGTGGACCGATCGGGGTCGAGAATTGAAGAGCGGACCCGTGTCCCGCGGGGAGTTCGAGAATGAATATCGATAGGATCCGGCTGTTGAACGGGACGGAGAATAAAAAAAAAAAAAAAAAAAAAAAAAAAAAAAAAAAAAAAATTACAAGTCCAACGCCGCTCGCGTCGTCTATAGTATTGCTCGGACGCGTGGACCGATCGGGCGTGGAATTTTGCCCGTGGACCGATCGAGGGCATGAAACGAGGCGTGGACCGATCGGGGTCGAGAATTGAAGAGCGGACCCGTGTCCCGCGGGGAGTTCGAGAATGAATATCGACAGGATCCGGCTGTTGAACGGGACGGAGAATAAAAAAAAAAAAAAAAAAAAAAAAAAAAAAAAAAAAAAAATTACAAGTCCAACGCCGCTCGCGTCGTCTATAGTATTGCTCGGACGCGTGGACCGATCGGGCGTGGAATTTTGCCCGTGGACCGATCGAGGGCATGAAACGAGGCGTGGACCGATCGGGGTCGAGAATTGAAGAGCGGACCCGTGTCCCGCGGGGAGTTCGAGAATGAATATCGATAGGATCCGGCTGTTGAACGGGACGGAGAATAAAAAAAAAAAAAAAAAAAAAAAAAAAAAAAAAAAAAATTACAAGTCCAACGCCGCTCGCGTCGTCTATAGTATTGCTCGGACGCGTGGACCGATCGGGCGTGGAATTTTGCCCGTGGACCGATCGAGGGCATGAAACGAGGCGTGGACCGATCGGGGTCGAGAATTGAAGAGCGGACCCGTGTCCCGCGGGGAGTTCGAGAATGAATATCGACAGGATCCGGCTGTTGAACGGGACGGAGAATAAAAAAAAAAAAAAAAAAAAAAAAAAAAAAAAAAAAAAAATTACAAGTCCAACGCCGCTCGCGTCGTCTATAGTATTGCTCGGACGCGTGGACCGATCGGGCGTGGAATTTTGCCCGTGGACCGATCGAGGGCATGAAACGAGGCGTGGACCGATCGGGGTCGAGAATTGAAGAGCGGACCCGTGTCCCGCGGGGAGTTCGAGAATGAATATCGATAGGATCCGGCTGTTGAACGGGACGGAGAATAAAAAAAAAAAAAAAAAAAAAAAAAAAAAAAAAAAAAAAATTACAAGTCCAACGCCGCTCGCGTCGTCTATAGTATTGCTCGGACGCGTGGACCGATCGGGCGTGGAATTTTGCCCGTGGACCGATCGAGGGCATGAAACGAGGCGTGGACCGATCGGGGTCGAGAATTGAAGAGCGGACCCGTGTCCCGCGGGGAGTTCGAGAATGAATATCGACAGGATCCGGCTGTTGAACGGGACGGAGAATAAAAAAAAAAAAAAAAAAAAAAAAAAAAAAAAAAAAAAAAAAATTACAAGTCCAACGCCGCTCGCGTCGTCTATAGTATTGCTCGGACGCGTGGACCGATCGGGCGTGGAATTTTGCCCGTGGACCGATCGAGGGCATGAAACGAGGCGTGGACCGATCGGGGTCGAGAATTGAAGAGCGGACCCGTGTCCCGCGGGGAGTTCGAGAATGAATATCGATAGGATCCGGCTGTTGAACGGGACGGAGAATAAAAAAAAAAAAAAAAAAAAAAAAAAAAAAAAAAAAAAAAATTACAAGTCCAACGCCGCTCGCGTCGTCTATAGTATTGCTCGGACGCGTGGACCGATCGGGCGTGGAATTTTGCCCGTGGACCGATCGAGGGCATGAAACGAGGCGTGGACCGATCGGGGTCGAGAATTGAAGAGCGGACCCGTGTCCCGCGGGGAGTTCGAGAATGAATATCGACAGGATCCGGCTGTTGAACGGGACGGAGAATAAAAAAAAAAAAAAAAAAAAAAAAAAAAAAAAAAAAAAAATTACAAGTCCAACGCCGCTCGCGTCGTCTATAGTATTGCTCGGACGCGTGGACCGATCGGGCGTGGAATTTTGCCCGTGGACCGATCGAGGGCATGAAACGAGGCGTGGACCGATCGGGGTCGAGAATTGAAGAGCGGACCCGTGTCCCGCGGGGAGTTCGAGAATGAATATCGATAGGATCCGGCTGTTGAACGGGACGGAGAATAAAAAAAAAAAAAAAAAAAAAAAAAAAAAAAAAAAAAAAAATTACAAGTCCAACGCCGCTCGCGTCGTCTATAGTATTGCTCGGACGCGTGGACCGATCGGGCGTGGAATTTTGCCCGTGGACCGATCGAGGGCATGAAACGAGGCGTGGACCGATCGGGGTCGAGAATTGAAGAGCGGACCCGTGTCCCGCGGGGAGTTCGAGAATGAATATCGACAGGATCCGGCTGTTGAACGGGACGGAGAATAAAAAAAAAAAAAAAAAAAAAAAAAAAAAAAAAAAAAAAAATTACAAGTCCAACGCCGCTCGCGTCGTCTATAGTATTGCTCGGACGCGTGGACCGATCGGGCGTGGAATTTTGCCCGTGGACCGATCGAGGGCATGAAACGAGGCGTGGACCGATCGGGGTCGAGAATTGAAGAGCGGACCCGTGTCCCGCGGGGAGTTCGAGAATGAATATCGATAGGATCCGGCTGTTGAACGGGACGGAGAATAAAAAAAAAAAAAAAAAAAAAAAAAAAAAAAAAAAAAAAATTACAAGTCCAACGCCGCTCGCGTCGTCTATAGTATTGCTCGGACGCGTGGACCGATCGGGCGTGGAATTTTGCCCGTGGACCGATCGAGGGCATGAAACGAGGCGTGGACCGATCGGGGTCGAGAATTGAAGAGCGGACCCGTGTCCCGCGGGGAGTTCGAGAATGAATATCGACAGGATCCGGCTGTTGAACGGGACGGAGAATAAAAAAAAAAAAAAAAAAAAAAAAAAAAAAAAAAAAAAAAAATTACAAGTCCAACGCCGCTCGCGTCGTCTATAGTATTGCTCGGACGCGTGGACCGATCGGGCGTGGAATTTTGCCCGTGGACCGATCGAGGGCATGAAACGAGGCGTGGACCGATCGGGGTCGAGAATTGAAGAGCGGACCCGTGTCCCGCGGGGAGTTCGAGAATGAATATCGACAGGATCCGGCTGTTGAACGGGACGGAGAATAAAAAAAAAAAAAAAAAAAAAAAAAAAAAAAAAAAAAAATTACAAGTCCAACGCCGCTCGCGTCGTCTATAGTATTGCTCGGACGCGTGGACCGATCGGGCGTGGAATTTCGCCCGTGGACCGATCGAGGGCATGAAACGAGGCGTGGACCGATCGGGGTCGAGAATTGAAGAGCGGACCCGTGTCCCGCGGGGAGTTCGAGAATGAATATCGATAGGATCCGGCTGTTGAACGGGACGGAGAATAAAAAAAAAAAAAAAAAAAAAAAAAAAAAAAAAAAAAAATTACAAGTCCAACGCCGCTCGCGTCGTCTATAGTATTGCTCGGACGCGTGGACCGATCGGGCGTGGAATTTTGCCCGTGGACCGATCGAGGGCATGAAACGAGGCGTGGACCGATCGGGGTCGAGAATTGAAGAGCGGACCCGTGTCCCGCGGGGAGTTCGAGAATGAATATCGACAGGATCCGGCTGTTGAACGGGACGGAGAATAAAAAAAAAAAAAAAAAAAAAAAAAAAAAAAAAAAAAAAAATTACAAGTCCAACGCCGCTCGCGTCGTCTATAGTATTGCTCGGACGCGTGGACCGATCGGGCGTGGAATTTTGCCCGTGGACCGATCGAGGGCATGAAACGAGGCGTGGACCGATCGGGGTCGAGAATTGAAGAGCGGACCCGTGTCCCGCGGGGAGTTCGAGAATGAATATCGATAGGATCCGGCTGTTGAACGGGACGGAGAATAAAAAAAAAAAAAAAAAAAAAAAAAAAAAAAAAAAAAAAAATTACAAGTCCAACGCCGCTCGCGTCGTCTATAGTATTGCTCGGACGCGTGGACCGATCGGGCGTGGAATTTTGCCCGTGGACCGATCGAGGGCATGAACGAGGCGTGGACCGATCGGGGTCGAGAATTGAAGAGCGGACCGTGTCCCGCGGGGAGTTCGAGAATGAATATCGACAGGATCCGGCTGTTGAACGGGACGAAGAATAAAAAAAAAAAAAAAAAAAAAAAAAAAAAAAAAAAAAATTACAAGTCCAACGCCGCTCGCGTCGTCTATAGTATTGCTCGGACGCGTGGACCGATCGGGCGTGGAATTTTGCCCGTGGACCGATCGAGGGCATGAAACGAGGCGTGGACCCGATCGGGGTCGAGAATTGAAGAGCGGACCCGTGTCCCGCGGGGAGTTCGAGAATGAATATCGATAGGATCCGGCTGTTGAACGGGACGGAGAATAAAAAAAAAAAAAAAAAAAAAAAAAAAAAAAAAAAAAAATTACAAGTCCAACGCCGCTCGCGTCGTCTATAGTATTGCTCGGACGCGTGGACCGATCGGGCGTGGAATTTTGCCCGTGGACCGATCGAGGGCATGAAACGAGGCGTGGACCGATCGGGGTCGAGAATTGAAGAGCGGACCCGTGTCCCGCGGGGAGTTCGAGAATGAATATCGACAGGATCCGGCTGTTGAACGGGACGGAGAATAAAAAAAAAAAAAAAAAAAAAAAAAAAAAAAAAAAAAAAAAAATTACAAGTCCAACGCCGCTCGCGTCGTCTATAGTATTGCTCGGACGCGTGGACCGATCGGGCGTGGAATTTTGCCCGTGGACCGATCGAGGGCATGAAACGAGGCGTGGACCGATCGGGGTCGAGAATTGAAGAGCGGACCCGTGTCCCGCGGGGAGTTCGAGAATGAATATCGATAGGATCCGGCTGTTGCACGGGACGGAGAATAAAAAAAAAAAAAAAAAAAAAAAAAAAAAAAAAAAAAAAATTACAAGTCCAACGCCGCTCGCGTCGTCTATAGTATTGCTCGGACGCGTGGACCGATCGGGCGTGGAATTTTGCCCGTGGACCGATCGAGGGCATGAAACGAGGCGTGGACCGATCGGGGTCGAGAATTGAAGAGCGGACCCGTGTCCCGCGGGGAGTTCGAGAATGAATCGACAGGATCCGGCTGTTGAACGGGACGGAGAATAAAAAAAAAAAAAAAAAAAAAAAAAAAAAAAAAAAAAAAAATTACAAGTCCAACGCCGCTCGCGTCGTCTATAGTATTGCTCGGACGCGTGGACCGATCGGGCGTGGAATTTTGCCCGTGGACCGATCGAGGGCATGAAACGAGGCGTGGACCGATCGGGGTCGAGAATTGAAGAGCGGACCCGTGTCCCGCGGGGAGTTCGAGAATGAATATCGATAGGATCCGGCTGTTGAACGGGACGGAGAATAAAAAAAAAAAAAAAAAAAAAAAAAAAAAAAAAAAAAAAAAATTACAAGTCCAACGCCGCTCGCGTCGTCTATAGTATTGCTCGACGCGTGGACCGATCGGGCGTGGAATTTTGCCCGTGGACCGATCGAGGGCATGAAACGAGGCGTGGACCGATCGGGGTCGAGAATTGAAGAGCGGACCCGTGTCCCGCGGGGAGTTCGAGAATGAATATCGACAGGATCCGGCTGTTGAACGGGACGGAGAATAAAAAAAAAAAAAAAAAAAAAAAAAAAAAAAAAAAAAAAATTACAAGTCCAACGCCGCTCGCGTCGTCTATAGTATTGCTCGGACGCGTGGACCGATCGGGCGTGGAATTTTGCCCGTGGACCGATCGAGGGCATGAAACGAGGCGTGGACCGATCGGGGTCGAGAATTGAAGAGCGGACCCGTGTCCCGCGGGGAGTTCGAGAATGAATATCGACAGGATCCGGCTGTTGAACGGGACGGAGAATAAAAAAAAAAAAAAAAAAAAAAAAAAAAAAAAAAAAAAAAAATTACAAGTCCAACGCCGCTCGCGTCGTCTATAGTATTGCTCGGACGCGTGGACCGATCGGGCGTGGAATTTTGCCCGTGGACCGATCGAGGGCATGAAACGAGGCGTGGACCGATCGGGGTCGAGAATTGAAGAGCGGACCCGTGTCCCGCGGGGAGTTCGAGAATGAATATCGATAGGATCCGGCTGTTGAACGGGACGGAGAATAAAAAAAAAAAAAAAAAAAAAAAAAAAAAAAAAAAAAAAAAATTACAAGTCCAACGCCGCTCGCGTCGTCTATAGTATTGCTCGGACGCGTGGACCGATCGGGCGTGGAATTTTGCCCGTGGACCGATCGAGGGCATGAAACGAGGCGTGGACCGATCGGGGTCGAGAATTGAAGAGCGGACCCGTGTCCCGCGGGGAGTTCGAGAATGAATATCGACAGGATCCGGCTGTTGAACGGGACGGAGAATAAAAAAAAAAAAAAAAAAAAAAAAAAAAAAAAAAAAAAAAATTACAAGTCCAACGCCGCTCGCGTCGTCTATAGTATTGCTCGGACGCGTGGACCGATCGGGCGTGGAATTTTGCCCGTGGACCGATCGAGGGCATGAAACGAGGCGTGGACCGATCGGGGTCGAGAATTGAAGAGCGGACCCGTGTCCCGCGGGGAGTTCGAGAATGAATATCGACAGGATCCGGCTGTTGAACGGGACGGAGAATAAAAAAAAAAAAAAAAAAAAAAAAAAAAAAAAAAAAAAAAAATTACAAGTCCAACGCCGCTCGCGTCGTCTATAGTATTGCTCGGACGCGTGGACCGATCGGGCGTGGAATTTTGCCCGTGGACCGATCGAGGGCATGAAACGAGGCGTGGACCGATCGGGGTCGAGAATTGAAGAGCGGACCCGTGTCCCGCGGGGAGTTCGAGAATGAATATCGACAGGATCCGGCTGTTGAACGGGACGGAGAATAAAAAAAAAAAAAAAAAAAAAAAAAAAAAAAAAAAAAAAAATTACAAGTCCAACGCCGCTCGCGTCGTCTATAGGATTGCTCGGACGCGTGGACCGATCGGGCGTGGAATTTTGCCCGTGGACCGATCGAGGGCATGAAACGAGGCGTGGACCGATCGGGGTCGAGAATTGAAGAGCGGACCCCGTGTCCCGCGGGGAGTTCGAGAATGAATATCGGACAGGATCCGGCTGTTGAACGGGACGGAGAATAAAAAAAAAAAAAAAAAAAAAAAAAAAAAAAAAAAAAAATTACAAGTCCAACGCCGCTCGCGTCGTCTATAGTATTGCTCGGACGCGTGGACCGATCGGGCGTGAATTTC
>CATOQI010000016.1:0-17887 GCA_951802705.1 Netelia virgata
CATTAACTTACTTAAGTAAATAAGAAATAAGCTATTCATGTTGCTTTATTAATTAAATTCACTATTAAAATAAAAAAAAGATAGGCTATTTAATTTGCAAATAAATTAAAGGTTTTAATAATATCTGCAATAACTTAAATTAAATACTATTTACAAATTTTTAATAAAGAATAGATAGATTATTTGCAATAATTTAAATCAAATAGGTACAATTTAAAATTTATTAAATAGAAGATGTATTTATTTAAAATAAGTACAATTATAATTAAATTACTTATTTCATTAAATTTCACTCTTTTTTACCCTTTAAAATTATTATTAATATGGAAAACTCAAATAAAACTCAAAATTTTAAAAAAACGAATTTCTGATAAAAAAATATCAGTAAACATACTTGACGAGATTAGTATACGTTTCCTTATACAAATTGATCAAAATGATATAGAAAATATAGAAAGATTTTTTTTTATTCTCGAAGAAGCTCATTGGTTTTATATCGATAATTATACTGAAAATACAATCTCTTTTTCCGATTTTTGTCATAATATCTTAAGGCACAATTCAATTAAGATTGATATACAAGATGGTATAACAAAATTTAAACTATATAAACAGTCTATAAAAGTTTATGGAGGTATAATTTTTGACAAAGAACTTGAACATGTTCTTATAGTAAAGGAAGGAAAAAAAAATAGTACATATGGATTTCCTAAAGGTAAAAAAAATATGAATGAAGATGGGCCAAGTTGTGCTATACGTGAAATTTTGGAAGAAATCGGATATGACGTGAAATTGAAAATATCAAAAAATATTTCTATAAATTTATTTGAGAAAATGGAATTTTATTTTGTATTTAATGTATCAAAAAAACTTCATTTAAGAGTTGTATGAAAAATGAGATATCTGATATTATATGGTTACCAATTTGGAAACTTGAAGAAGGTCATTTAGGAAAGAAGTTTAGTATAATAACTAAGAGTTATAAAGTATGGAGAGATTTCTACCATGTATTGTTAAGATATAAGTATCAGTTTGACAGGTCTAAATTTAATGATATAATTAATCGATGTATATAAGAAAATATTAATTAGTTTATTTTTAATTCAAATAAGAAAACCTTTTATTATTTAGAAATGAGAAGATGTTTTTAAAATTTGTAAAAATAATTAATTCACTTTTGTAAATCGAGTTCTTTTTTTTTAAATTCATTTAATATATTCTTTACCAGTGACCATAGACAAATAATATAAAAAAAAAGTAGTCTGTAATTTTCCAAGATCAATCGATAAATCAGAATTTTTATTCAAAATATAAATTTTAGCTTCTTTATTAAATTTGAATATATCTCTGTAAATTTCTAAAGTTTCCTTATTAGGATCTAAATTAGATATTTGTAATAATATTGATTTATAAAATAAATCAATTATTGATTCAAATATCATTAATAGATCATTATCAGGTTTATTCATATTATTAAAAAACCAAACAAAATATTCAAAAGTTTCTATTCCTGCATGAATATTAGTGGTTAAAAAATTCTTTTTAAGAACATATACATAAACTTGTTTAGTATTATTTTTAGAATTAAACGTTGAAATATTTAAAAATTTAGTAAGAAGATTCTTATCATCTTTAAAAGTCTAAATTTAGATAATAAACCAGAAAATATTATATACAAAGTACTTTTAGGTAGAATAATATCTTCAATACGGATGAGTTCAAAATCAGACTTTTTAAATATACTTACATTTTTTAGTTCTAAAAAGTCAAGATATTGTATTCCTTTTATTCTCAATAAAAAAACTGTTAAACCTATTTTAAATTTAAAAAAAAACCCCTTCAGATCTTATTTTAAAGTATTCATTAACAGCAGCACATTCTTTAAGTAATGCAGTGTTTATAGATGGTGTGATTAATTTTTTATCCTTATATTCTACATATTGCATATTACTTTCATCCTTATTTAAGATTTTTTCATTTACAGTTCCATCTATTATCATTTTATCATTATTAATCAAAAGTGATGTATATAAATAAGGAAAAAATAATAAGTTGATAAAAATCATCAGGGTAAATTAATTAAAAAATAATTTAATATTTATTAACTTAAAAAGTTTTACAAAAAATATTCAAAATTATTTATGAAAAAATAACTTAAAAGTTTTACAAAATAATATTTTTAAGATAACAAGTTAATAAATTGGAAAAAACTCCCTAGTAAGTTTTCTATATTTTATAAAATTATTAAAAACTATTTTTTGATTTCCATTTGCAAATCTATGATATTAAATTCAGTTATAAATTAAATTTAAAATATATTATGATCACTTTTAATTTAATCTAATTTGGAAAAATTTAGTTTTTGCATGATTGTATTGTGTTTAGCAATAAGTTTATAAAATAACATCTAAAGATTTGATATACAATTATCAAGCATATTGTAATAAAGTCAATTTGTTATTCATTTTTATTATAGTAGCATATATAAAATGATTTAAAATTAATCTTATAGTTAATATCTTAAGTAATAATAATTTAACATTCAAAATATTTTAGATATCCTAAATAAGAATAATTTTCCATTCAAAATATTTTGGAAGATGTCCTGAGATAAAGTTTAAAAGAAGAATATTACTAAGTAAAATACTTATAAAAAAGATTTAGATTTTAAGTGTGTCAAACATGATGACTTTAAAAAAATGATATAATGTAAAGTTCTAACTCGATATAAAATATAGACTAAAATTCTTATTTGACTGAAAAAAAATAAATTATAATATTCAGATGAAAATATAGAAACAAATCATTGGGTTTGTTACTTTGCTAATTCACACTGTCATGTTCCAATATTAATTATTTAAAATTAACAAAAAGTTAGTCAGTAGAGTAGACAAAGTTATATCTAAATGACGTTATAGTAAGTATGGTTTTTATTTTTAAAAAAAAAGTGATATTTAGTTTTATTAAAAATCCAAAATTATAAACTTTTTTTTTCTAAAGTGTATTTTAAATAATTACATTATTCTTGGCGTCTAATTTTATCGCTGATGTACTTACTAAATAAATGAATCGTTTTTTATTTTCATTTGGTCTTGTTAAATTATATATTGATATTATTCTATTAATCTAGCATATTTTTTATTGCACAAATCCAAAAAGATGTACTAGTCATTACATATAATAATTCGTAGTATTAATTGATTTTCTTTTATGCTTCAAAAAAATATCCATAAAATCATAATAGGACTTAAAATTTAAAGAATTACCTCTCATTTTAATTTAGAAGTAAGTATATGCCATTATTTTTAAAGAACATTTTGTCAAAAAAAGTACAAAAGGTTTTAACGTTAAAAATTTATAAGTTACAAATTTTTATAAAATAAGTTGATTTCTTAATTTTTATTGTAAATATATAAATTTTACTATATCGATATAAGATTATACATTTTCATTTTAATTAATAAGCATCAGCTTAATAAATTAAATTAAAAATTCTGAGCATTATATATAAATTTTAAGATCGGAAAAGTTTAAGCTGCAAAACAATTTTCTTTTTCATTAGTGTATTATATATTGTAGATTTTTATCTCTTTAGTTACGAGACAATTTAATAGTCAGAAAAATTTGATTTGACTTTTTACTTTCATCTTAAAAGATAAAATACTAGCAAATTTGCTTAATTTAATTAAAAATTAATTATTCTTTTAAATTTAAAGCCTCTAAATATAATTCATTAATTTAAATTTTAAATGTATGGATTAATTCTTTAAATTTGTGAATATCATATTAGTTAATTTGATATGTATTAAATTACTTTTATTTAAAATAAAATTCCCATCGACCTATCAAAAAAATGCTTTAAAAAAACAACTTGAAATTCGGATAGTGAAAAAGTCTTCGAATCACAATTTTCTATCACTTTGAATTCTATATCACTGGCAAAACAAAATATATTTTTTAATAATGCTATCTGTTCTATACCAGTTTTATAATCGAATTTTAAAGTATCATAAAGTATATTAACTAAAAAATTGAATCCGAGATAGTCTTGTTTACTGGGTACTTTAAACTCACAAAAATTTTCATAAATTTTATCAAAATAAATTATCGAATTTTTAATTTCTTTAAATCTTGCTTTATAAAAATTTTTAATCAAAATTTTGTCTCTAAGACTTTTCGGATGAATAGAAAGTTTCCATTTTAAATATTCCTGAATTATTAACTTAATATCATCTTGAACTAAAAATTTTATAACATCGTTGAGTATTAATCTAATTACTAAAGTCGTTGGTATAATAAATTGATTAATCTGTATGAATTTATAACCTTCCCAAAAAAATTTGTAAGTTTGTGTATTTTTAATAGGTATTTGTTTCTTTTTGTATCTTAAAACATGTTTATCTTGTAAATTGACTAGTTTGTCAAATTCCTTGGATTTCATTTCTGATTCGAGTTTTAAATTTATATCATTCAACATGAATTCTAAACGAATGAATAATTTGAGATTCGAAATGGTTCTTAGATTTGTTTCTGTACTTTGTATGTTTGGAAAACAAATTAAACTAAAAATTTGTAAGATATTAATCATTGATGCATCATAAAAAAATATTTTAATTTATATTTTTTAATTTAATAAAATAATTTTTTAAATCATTAATTTAATGATTGAATTGACATCGATTTTCATTAATTTAATTCAGCAAATAATAATTTTGTTAAAGGGCAATTGAATAACTATTTCTTATAAAACTTGTTATTTCTAATAAATCGAAACAAAAGATTTTTTATCGAATAAATATTTTTTATTGCCATTTTGAAAACTGATAGATTTTTAACAGCTTATAAACTGCTTCCTATAATCGAAAGATCTTTTGTGAAATTTACACAAAAAGTATCATTTTTATTTTTTATTACCAGCCTGTATTAATTCAGAAAGTTCGATATAATAATTTATTATTTTAATAAATATATCTGATATTGCTTAATGTTATATTTAAATTATAAGTCTTTAATTAAATTCTTCAAAATTTTATCACTACGAATTATACGATCAATATATTGAGAACGTACAATATATCTTGCTATTACAATCTGCACGCATGATTTAGCTAAAAGAAATAAAGAGCACATAAAAAATTTAATTTAACTTTCTACAATAATGATCTTACTATGTATGTAAAAAAAATTAACTAACACAATGACAAAAATATTGTTTTAACAATAAAAATTGAATAAACAATCTAGAGTTCGAAAACTATTTCTAAAATCTTGTCCCTAGCAAGTTAAAAGGAAACCTTTCCTCTGCAAAGAAATATGATTTGGGCATGAGCGTATAGTAGAATGATACAAAAAAGAAGGAACAGAACCATAAATTGTATTAGGGACAAAGAAAGAAAATTTGAATTTATTCATTAGATAAATATTGTAAAAATGTTTAGATGAATTTTAGTGATGTATATAAATTTTTCAAAGTTTGATAAAATTTAGTACTGTAAATAGATAATACAAAACTATCCAGCAATAATAAAAAAAGCAAAATTATAACTGTGCTTTCAGCTATAATTTAAGAGTTAAAGGACTGTTCAAAAAAATGTTGTATGAATGATGTAAAATTTCGATGTCGACTTGCTTTTAATTTATATTAATAATATACATTAATATTAGTTACAAAGTCTCAAAGAAGTATTATATATCAATTTTATCATTTAATTTGTAACAATCTATCGAGTAACTTGCACAATAATGTTGTATAATATAAAATTAAATCTTTTTAATATTGAAAAAATTTCAGTCCTATCGAGCAGTAGATACCAAATAAATTTTAAGTCTATAAAACAAAACTGACCCTTAAGACAGAAAGTAAAGATTTTATTTACTAAATTAAGAAATGAATCGGTTTAAATTTATGGCAAAATGTGAATCAACCAAAAAATTTAGTTCTGCAATAAATGGAAGACTAACCCAGATTTAATATGAAAATAAAAAGATAGCTTTATTAAGTATCAATAGCTTTTTAGAGATTTGGACATCTTCCTTTCTATTGGATTTAAAAGTTGTTTTAGTAATAAATAAACTTATAGAGATATGGTGGTATTTATGCATAAATATTTTTAAGATAAATCATTACTAGATATATTTATAGTAATCAGAGATCAAATTAATGTTTGTAAATTTGTATGATAAAATGCAATATAATATGATCTCAAAATTTTGAGGTTATGACGAATATGGTAATTTGACAGTTGTATAGATCGATGAAAATATATTGATAAATGAAATGTAAAAAATTTAGTCTTACTAATTGTACGTTGGCGAAATTGATTGAGAAACATAAAATATTTTGTTTTAAAAACAAAAATGTAGTTAGATTTATTATCTTATTTTACAATAATTAATATGAAATTACAGTCATATTTAACAATGGCGAGATTATACTAAAGCTTAAGCTAAAATGTCACGAATGATACATTAAATCAATATTTAGAGAAAACTTTTATTTATAAGTCGTTTTTATACCTAAAATGATAGAGGACATTAATAAAATATAAGTTTTTGAGGAAAAAGACGAGGAATATATGAGAGGTACAAAAAGATTACCTATTTTGTTTTTCGGGAACGCGATTTTTAAAAGTAAATAAATAAAATGTTTTAATATAAGATTGTCTGGGAGCACCGGTTTTCCTCGGGTTTTTAAAAATATAATTTTGTACCCCTAAAATGGCAAGAATTAGTTGAACTAAAATTATTAATTAATAAATACCATTTAATTTTTATTATATCTAAGCAAAGGAATTAGACAATTTATTTGTTTTCTTTTAGAGATAGAATACATCCATAAAAATTGAATTAGATATTCAGATT
Organism: Netelia virgata; assembly: GCA_951802705.1. Lineage (NCBI taxonomy): Eukaryota > Metazoa > Arthropoda > Insecta > Hymenoptera > Ichneumonidae > Netelia > Netelia virgata. The sequence goes on from CATOQI010000016.1 coordinate 6,862, forward strand.
GTTTTCCAAAGTAATTCCAGGTTTTTTTCTTAAATAAAATTTCGACCTAGACCAGAGACTTTCTATATTTTAAGTATGTATATATGGATCGTTTGTATCTACAAAAATTTAAACTATTATTGATCGAAGCATGTTCAAATTGAGGCATTAGATAAAGACCCTTCTCATAGGCTCGCCATTTGTCTGATATTATTTTTGTTTTCCGGAAGAACATTTTCAATAATCACTTGTTTCATAGTTGTTGCATTTCTATTGGGAACCGGGACTATAAAGCATTTTCTGGAATCTCTTTCAATCCCTTCTACATACCACTGACCATCTGAAAGTCGCCCTCTATTGTATTTTCTTTTAAAAAAAAGACTTTCATCTATTTCCACGATCTTTCTGCTATCATCTGGATTTCTTCCTCCTATTGGTTCTGCACTTTTCACTAGAAAATTTGCGATTGCTTACCTTGCCAGTTCAGTTAATTTACTAACGTAATCAACGTTTCTATTTAATTCGAAAGAAATATTTGTAAAACACTCTCCTAGCATGTACCTGTAAAAAATTTTTAAGATATCTTAAATTTGTATTTAGAGCTTTCGAAAAAGCTACCGCTTCTGATAGATTTGCTAAAAGTACATGGTCTCTTGCATATCCATCCAAAGAAGAAGCATCTCTAACATAAGTCATTCTTGGAAACTCTTCACATTTATTACAAAATTTTTCGTTACGAATTAGTCTAGACCTAGCCATAAAATTATTTGCTAATTCTTCTGGTATACAAATGTTTGATAAGTGAGCTTCGTTGATATTAAAGTCAAAAATATCTTGATTTGAATAGAAATCATCATCATTAATAATTTTAGTTCTACCAATTCTTGTCATTTCAGGGTACAAAATTATAATTTCAAACCCCGAGGAAAACCGGATTTACCGATTGTATTAATTATAGATAGATTATTGTCTTGCAGGTATTTTATTTTATCTCAAGCATTAAATAAATTTGGTATAACCATCGAACAATTAAGTCTTGTACAATTATCTAAGCTAATAGTTTATTCTAATTCATGCATAAATAATTTTTAGACATGATATAGCAGCTATTTTATAGTTAATTAATCTATTGGACAATTATCTTAATAATTTTGACATACACATAGATTATTGGACACAAAACAAAATCTTCAACTGATCAGTGGGCAAGAAAATACAAAGATCCGTCAAATTTAACTACGACATTTATTTATCTACGAAATGGTGTACTGTATTTTAGACTTAAATTAGATAATAAATTTTTTAAATTAAAAGCAAATATAAATTTTAGTCTAATTTTATTTATTTTCTATCTGCTGTTAATAATAATATTATCAAGAAATAATTTTATAAATACTCCTTGAAATTCAGAAACAACAAAATTTTTAGTTGTATCATTTTCCAATATCAATATTTCAACTTCACTTTCAAACCCAAAAAATCTTTTATATGATTTTATCTGTTTTCTTAAATTATAATTAAAATTTAGAGAATCATAAAATATTGAAGCTAATACATCAAACAGATGAATATGCTTCTGATCAGGAATTTTAAATTCACAAAATTCGTCAAAAATTTCTGTAAAACATAAAATAGATTTTTGTATATCTCGTATTTTTGATATATAAAAATTTCTTAATAATATTTTATCTCTTAGACTACTTGGTTTATTAGGAAGTCTCCATTTAAGATATTCAATTATTACTGATTGATTGAGCATTTTTTTTAAAATCTTTTGCACATCGTTTAAAAATAATTTGAATACTAAATTAGATGGTATAATAAATTGATTAATTTTTATAATTTCATGTCCTTCCCATTAAATTTGGAAATATTTTCTTTTAAATTTTCATATTTAATTATTCCGTATTTATTATCGACAGTGTATTCTGCATTTATAATTTCATATAAAATATTAAGTTTGTCATCTATTTCAAGTTTTGAATTTATATCTTCCAATATTTCTTCAAGTTGATAAGATATCTCGATATTAGTTTTTTTTATTGTATTATTATATGTTAAACATTTTATAATGAAAAGTATCCAGATATGCATTGATGCTACTAATTTTTTTTAATTTATAATAAAAAAATTAATCAATTAATTACTCATATCAAATCACTTTTCAAATTATTAAATTTCACAATTTATCACATATTATCCTTTTTTTAAAAATTTATCACAGTCTAATTAAAATTTCAAAATTGATCACATTTTTAATCAATAATTTTTAATAACAAAATAAATAGATTTTTTGTTTGTAAAATTCTTAACATTGCTATTTTTTATTAAATGATTCTAATATATGTTTACGTATATTAGCATCTTTTGTAAGACATCATTATTATAATTTGATAAAAAATCTAAAGTCTTTTTTTATAAAAAATGTATACAATACAAATAAATAAATAAATTTATTTTTCTGATAAATTATCTAAAAGTAAAGTTAATAAAACACAACTTAGATAATCAAATATTTTCTAATAAATTAATTAAAATTACAGTTAATAAAACACAACTTAGATAATTAGATTTATTTTTCTGATAAATAATCTAAGTAATAATTCATTAGATAAATTTAGTACAACACAATTTAAAAAATTTAGTTTATTTTATAGATAATAAACAATGTACAAGTACATTTGTTACTATATCTTTTAATAATAACGTGATTCGCTTATTATCAATTATTAAATTAATCAGATATTCTTCATTAAAATTAAATATTTGGCTCCATTCATAAACAATACTATAATTTTCTGTATAATCGTAAACAAAGGAATTATACAAGTAATCTATAAAATTTATATACTCCTTTTTACTTTTTTTGTTCAATTTATCTAAATAAAAAATATCGGGACAGATTTTAATAAAAAAATCTAATTTATTTTGTAAAAATCTTATAAAAAAATTCTTTATACAACAATTTCTCCGTATATCGTCGTATACAATTTTATTTCTTCCCAATTGCGTCATTTTTAATATCTTATTCATATCAGATGAATTGTTTTTTAATCTATCTGATAGATTGATTATATTTGACAGGATAATCTTTAAAGCAGATTTCGGAATAATAATATTATTTAATAATACAAATTTATGGTCAAAGAAATCAAATGGATAGATTAAATAAGGTTTAAAATGTTCTATCTCGTATCTTGATAATAAAAATTTATCACTTGATATATAAGTTAAAAAATCAGTACTTCTCATTATACAACTACTTGAATAATTATTTCTTGTAAGATAAGTATCTCCATACTTTTTTGACATAAAAAATGCTATAAAATGTGGAGAAGGATTATTTTTTATAATTGATTTAAAATCTGAATCTTCTACACTTTTTATACATGAAATAAGCATTAATAATAACATACAAGGGTACTTTTTAAATTTTTATATAAGCTTATTGTTTTAGCATTCCTTTTTAATAATATTATTTGATTTAGTTTGCTCTAAATTGTAGGTTGGTAGTTAAAAAAATCTGGCTTTTTATTCAATCAGAATTAGATAATGAGTCAAAATTGCTTTCGACCTTAATTATTTTGTAAACCTATAATTACTACAGCCAAGATCATAATAAATTAATTACCAATAAGATATCTTTTATTATATCAATTAATAAAATCAAATAATTTGATAATTGCTATTTTAAATTTTAACTAAAAAATAAAATTCATAATTTGCCATATTTGCATAAAGGACGTACTATTTACCAAATAAATATAATGATCTATAAACGAAAGATGATCAATGACAGATTCATGAAAGTTTAATAATAAGAAATTTATATTTTAATTTACATAAAACGTTTTGAACATTTATATATGAAATATGTAATTTAAAAAAATATTCCTTATTTGAAAATTAATTAATAACTAATATTCTTATTTTGTCAAAATAATTATTTTAATAATTAAACATCACTAAATTAAATCTATTATTTTTTTTGTACTAGCAATTTACGCCATTTAAATCTATATGAGTCTTAAACATGCAAACCTGGTCTTTTTTAAGCGAAAAAGGAGGTATGGATATTTAGTTTAATCGGTATATGTTTAAACTTTATTATTATAAAGTTTTTAGTTGTATCTTGATTTTTTTATTGAAATATCATTAAAAATAAACATTTTAAAGTAAACAATTTAGAAGAAAATTTCGATTTCTGCATATCAAACATTTTAAAATGATAAAATTTTTAGTAAAGTACTATATTAAAGATATTTAATTTATGTTTCAATATTTTTTATGCTATAATAGTGTCAGGGAGTTTTTAATTAAAAAAAAGGAAATTAAATCTGTAAACTCAAAAATAATAGTTTTGCTAAATTTAAATTAATTTTAGTATTTTAAATTCTACCTTCTTTTCCGCCGACATATACTTAAAATTTTTACTACTGGTAATTAAAATGTAATCAGTACATTTTTTGTAAATTTAGATTAGATATATGAAATTAAACTAAAATTAGAGCCTTCAAATCAACACTTTACGATACCTTTATGCCTCTAAAGCAGTATAAATAAATAGTAAGTTGTTATCTTCTTAATATAATTCCATATTTAATTAAGGATGAAACTTATTAATTGCAAATATTATTAAATAAAGTTAATAGAACCGACTAAGAGCATTGATAAAATTATTATCAATTTTAATAACATGTCTTTGATTGATAAATTTAAAGCAGTCGACTTTTAACAAATAAGATAAACTGTATATGGCTAATATGTAAAAAAAGCCTTGTAACTACTAATTGTCAATGACAGATTTTTTTAGAATAAAAAACAACCGAATTAGTAGCATTTAAATTTATAACACATTACTTGATGCTAATTCGCTAAATGTTTTAATCGATCGTTAAAATCGTGAAAAGATGTTATAAGTTCTTAGGACTTATCCTTATGAAAATAAAACTATCAAAAGATCCATGATATACCAAATCGTTTAGAGTCAAATAATATAATTTAGATAGAATGGTGACATATATACAGCAAGCCATATCCTTTTATTATCAAAGTTTCACTCATTTCTTCGATTTAATAAAGTGGTATATTATATTGGTTGACTATATCTCTTAAGATATTAGTGACATATTAGAAACATCTATTTTTAAATAAGTTTTGACAAAATATATCGAAAAAGTGTATTTTTGTTCTAATGCCTTCAATAGAATTTTTTTATAATTTGTATAATGTTAGCTGACTTCTAGCTCTATCATGTGTCTAAGGATGAAGAAATTACCATTTCATAATTTAAAGCCTCTCTGAGCTACATTCAAATTTTAATATGTTTTTTGACTTATATTATTTTATCGACCAAGTATTAACTAATGCATTCCAGTATTATGTTGCAATATATTTCTTACATACGAATGATCTGAATTAGTAAATGATAAGAATAACCGGTTTTTTTGAATTAACAACTAATGTTTTGTTTGTTCTGAGCTTAAGTATAGATTTCTTTAAGCTAGTTTTTCACTATTACTTTCGAATTTTAAATTATCTAACCTTTCTGGCCTGCAACTTTTTGTCCAATTTACATAGTAATCAAACAACTCGCCCTAAAAATTGTTACAACAAATAAAAAAACAATTTATATTTTTTCTCGTAGCTTTTTGACTCATAGTGATATAAAGCTTTATTTATTAAAATTTTTAAATAAAGCGCATGACATGATATAAGTACTATATCAATTTTACAAATACCAAAATTAAAAATAATGCATATAAAAAAAAGTTACAATGTAGCGAACAACTAAAAACATACTCTATACATTCAATTCAATACATCAAATAAAAAATTGATACTTTAATTATATTAGATCGTCAGTACCTCTAGGTTTTCTAGAATAAACTCGCTTACACCAAAATCCCGCACCACAAATAATTGATAAAAAAATCATACAAGATATAAGTATACTACTATCTATATTATTAGTAAATATATATCTTTTTCCTTCTTCTTTTTCGTACATTTGATTTTCAAAAGATTTTACTAAGTCCTCTGAATACATTTGATTGTCAGGCGATTCACTAACGTCTTTTTCGTACATTTGATTTTTAAAAGATTTAATCACATCCTTTTCATTATATTGATTTTTAAAAGATTTTACTAAGTCCTCTGAATGCATTTGATTGTCAGGAAGTTCACTTACGTCTTTTTCGTACATTTGATCGTCAACAGATCTTTCCGCCCTGCTCACATCTTTTTCTACATCTAAATTTATATCAAAAATAGGTACACCTATCATATCTTCTATAACTCTAAGTTGTACTATTGAATATTCATTTAGACAATGTAAAGGAACAGATTCGGGTACAAAAGATTCTATACATTCGATATCAAACGAACAAATGTCTCTAATTTCATATACTATACATTCTAATTGATAAAATTCGTAATAATTTTCATAGCAAAGGTTTTCTAATATATTTCTCATTCTATTTTTTATATAATTATAAGATATGTTATCGGGATTTACTATTATACCATCTACTATACGAATATTAAAAATACTGCAATCGATATATTCATTAGAAAATAAATTGACAACTGTATTTTTATCTTGGCATTCTAATGAAAGACCTAGATTTTCAAAAAAGCTATTAAAACAATTACGTTCACATTTACAAATTTGTCTCGTTAATTGTTTTAAACAGGCAGGAAATTTCTTAAATTTTTTTAAGTACATCTCGTCAGTTTGATCATTAACCTTAGTCGTACAATTGTTGTAAGATCTTACTAGATTATTTCTTAAATTTTTAAATTCTAATAGATTTTTATCTGACATTACCCACATTTGTACAATTGACATTTATATAAAATTTATGATTGATTAATTTTCTTTATTAAATTTTAAAATCAGTATGTTGATTTATTTAAAAATAAAAGTTGTAATAAATTTAAAAACGTTGTTTATTATAAATCGATTGTTAAAGAATTTATATTTTTCTATTTTTTTGATAACGATTTAGAAAAGATATTTTAACCTAAAATAAACTCATTTAAAAGCATTTATATTTATAGCATGATTTATACTTTCTGTTGATAATATTTTTACGAAAATTTTAAAAAGCCGTTTATTTCTTATAATTATTATTAATTTATAAAATTTTATAAATTTTAAAATTTTCTGTATAAAAATCATAATATTCTGGTATGTAAACCATGATATGCGTCATAATAACTAAATTTAGATATTCAATTTACCTTGGTACTAGAATTTTATAAAATTTGGTAGGTGTAAAATAGAATTTTTTTTAGAAAAAACTCTTTCTTTTTTATATGCAGTAATATTCAAAAGAGAACAGTAGAAGTATATAGTAATTTATAAAAATTATATATAAACATAAACAAAATTTATTCCTCCTAATATGCTTATTATAATTATTATATCGAAAGATGTAAAATAACAATTATAAACTATAAAATTATTGTAATGCTGTTTATTAGGTTTTTAAATACAATAAAAAATTATTTTATTATAAACTTTTGATATCAATACAGGAATAATTCAGATTCTCAAAGGTGTAGCCATTTCACTTTAAATTAAGACGAAGTTAATATTAAGAAAATTTTAATCTTAAAATAAGTTCAATATTTTGGTAAAATAATTGGTCATTTAAAGATTAAAAAAATCTAATAAACAAAATTGACATAATCAAATTCAGTATAGAATTTAAAAGTTATTATTATGGTTTCATCTGTTGGGCATATGAAAATTAAATAATGATTTTATACGATTTGAAGATTTTTATAAATAGCATAAAACTGTAGCAAGTTAATTTATAAAAAAAACTTTCGAAGGTTCAAAATTAATTAATGAAAGACTATTTACGTCGCTTATTATTAAAATTTGATATAAAAAGATCCTTAAATAATCTATCTAAAAATTAAAGACTTGTATTCAAGATTTAAAATATCATCTATGAGCGAATTAAAGAATAATCATTCATTAAGAGAGCTTTTATATTGATACAAAAAAACCAAATTAAAGTTTACTGACTTTAGTATTAAATAACTTTAAGAATAAAACGTTAAACTTAAAATTAATATAGAAGAATATCGTATTTAATTTATATTTATTCATGCCTACCTGTATGTAATTGAGTCAATTCTAAATCAACAGATGTACCATTTTTGTTTTCTTTGTTTTTCTTTTTATTATGAGAAATACATTGGTATAGAAAGACACAACAAAAAGTAAATATCATCAAAACTATAATAAAAAAAATTATAACGCTATAATTAGACAAATTGGATATTTCTAATTCATTTTCTAGAAGTGACTTATCGAGTGTTGAGTTATTAGTTCTAATTTGCTTGAGTAGGATGCTAAGGAAAACTAAAATGTTGAAATTTAAAGATGACATAGACCCCCATTTTTTACTTAATTTTTATATTAATAATTTACAGAAGATCTATATATGAAATTAATATTATTTTAATTTATATGTTTACTTTTAGATTTTGATATACTAATTTTATTATATAATAAATTTATTACTACAAGATATGACATTTTTAAATTAAAAATTAGATTTATTAAATTAAAATTTAAAAATTTTTAAATTTGCATAAAAATTAAATATTTTAATTTAATATTAAACAATAAGATTAAAAATTTATCATTTAAGTTTAATCTATGTGAGATTTTAAATATTATAATTTTTATTTTTTGATGATTTTATAATCAAATAAATTCGTAATTAGAAATTTTACAGACTAGTTTAATAATTTCATTGATGTGTTTCCTCAAAAGAAAACATTAAATGAATTCAGCAAATAGATATTTTATTTATTAATTTTTTTTTTGAGTTATTAAGTAAGGTGATTAATAATAATCACTTATAAGGTGAGAGACCAACTAATTAATTTAAGAGATGTTATTAAGTATCCATTTTAATATTAGTATATAAGTTTTTTTGTATTAAAAACAGTTTAAAGCCTTAGATAAAAACATTTATTTTTTTAGATATTATTATCAATTAGAATAATCTAAATGGTAATTTAATAAACAATTACATTTTAATTTTAGTCTTTATTTATATAAAAATTTTATAATTAAATTATTTTATAAAAACAGATATGTAAAATACAATATTCAATTATTTTCTACGGTTGATGTTTTATAATATTCTTTACATTGTTTTTTTTATAATATATTTTAACATAATTAACGAAGCCAGTGATATTTTCACTATGTAATAATCTTTTTATTTCAAAAGAAAATATTATAAAGAAAATTCTATAGTATATAAATATCTTATTGAATATTTTTATAGACTGTTAAAAAACAACTGGTACTTATTATATTTTCTATAAGTATTTAAATTCATTTATTTTTGTGTTGAGTGGTATGTTAACATGTTGTAAATAAAATAGAAGATCACCTATTGACTGAATTTGTGATCTTCTGCACAGACTAATAAGTAAGCTTATAATGATGTATTGGATGATTGAGTTTAATCCTTATTTAAGAAACTATTTAAAGAACTTTTAGATCAATAAAGTATGTTTAATTCTAACTCCTCTTTTAGCAACAATAACTTGTTCTAAACATATTAAAAAATGATCTATAATCTTCATATTTTGTATCAAAAACTTACAAGCTATAAACTAATTTTTTTATAGCATATTAGCCTAAAAATTTATCACTTATAAGTATATAAAGGCAGTGATTCATAATCAATAATTAAATTTAAAAGTTTTAATTACCCTCATAACGGCATTGATGAGAAAACCCAATCTCTTTATCTGAGGCTACCTGAAGAACATTTTACACCTACAAAATATCTTCATAGACCAAATTACATAAATTTATGGTATGCTAATTATCAAAAATATAATTTAAATGAATTTGAATCGAGAGTTAACGGTTCCGGAAGAAAAAGCTCTTTAGATATTAGTCACATAAATATTTTAAAATGAAAAAAAAATTAATGCCTTATACAAGCATTAAAACGAACCAAAAAATGCATCTAAAAATAACTTTTATAAGCAGAATAGACATAAAATATGTCCGAAAAACAGAATTTAGATCTCATATACTTAAAATCGGATAATTTCACTAAAAAAAATAATTTAATTAGTTAAAATGCCAATAAAATGGTCTTCAGTGGAAGTTAATGGGTTGTACAAGTCTATATGAAGTGATAGGATTATGAATGATCTTTATTTTTAAAGAGCATACAGCAAGGTTAGGAAGTTCTTAAACTAAATAAATGAGTTTAAGCCCTTTAACATAGATGGGTGTCTATTTAAAAAGATACATATGTGTTAGATTGTTCGAAAAATTATCTGATATAATGCTATTGAACATCTATAGGATCATATTAAGCAAAAGATAAATAATCTACATCTTAATTTTATAGTGATAAGACAAAATAATTTATATATGGAATCTTATGTGTAATTATTATAATAAGATAAAATTAATTTTGTTTATTAGGGCTAAAGAGTCTCATGCACATATTAAAATAAGCGATAATCTATAATCTCTAATGTAAAAAAAAAATTAACTAATATAAGCGATAATTAATTCATTTTATATTTAAATGTTGGCTGTTTTGGTTATTTTTGTTTTAATCTGCTTTAAGATCAGAAAAAGTATTATATTATGTGATCACATAACTAAAGTGTTCTATAACTGTCAGCTTTATATAAAAATGTAACAATCTAAAAATTTTCTATTAGATTTTACAATTATTATAATATAAACTAAAATTATTCAAATAAACAACTTTTGTTTAAAAGTTAATTCATCCATATAATCAAATTTACTTATTTATTAATTGATAAAAAAAGCCATCTTTCAGTATTACACAAAAATATGTCTTTAAGGATCAAAATTAAGTAATACTACATTTCACATAGTAAGATGCAATATGAGATTTTTAGTAATTACTAATCGTATATCTGATATATTTAAAATAAGCTCAAAATTTTGTTATTGTTTATAAATCATTTGAGTTTTTTTTAAACGTATTTTATATTTACAAATATTTTAGAT
>CATOQI010000018.1:0-10754 GCA_951802705.1 Netelia virgata
GGAGGACGCTTTCGCCCCACCTCCCTTTCTTTCATTCCGGTTGGCGATGGCAGCGCGACCACGATCGAGAGGGTTAAAAAGTTGCAAAACAAAATAAAATTGTCGCGACACGTAGTGCCAGGGACCGGTGTGTCCTCTCGTACTACTGTCCGGGTGATGGGTGAGGACGTGAGGGGGAATAGTGGAGGTTCATGCATATTCACGCGTCGCATTCGTACGAACGAAATTAAGCTCCGGTGGAATTAAAGCTCTCACAAGGAAAGGTCGCGAGGTCGATTTCTCCGATTTCGATGAAATTTGGTATGTTCATAAAATGGGTAAAAATAGGGGATACGTATTTTTGTATATTTGCCGACGCCGATTTTTAAGGGGTGAAAGGGAATCTCGAAAATAGGGGTGTTTTTCGATTTTCGTCGATTACGTTTTAACGGTATGAGATATGAACAAATTTCAAATTGCAATAATGTTTATTTTTTTGCGCACTATATTACGCAATACCTCTATTTTCTAAGGTGCCTTTTACCGATGAAAAAGCGGGTACCGCAGATATAAAAAAAAATACGTATCGCCTATTTTTATCCATTCTACAAACATGCCAAATTTAATCGAGATCGGAGAGGTTGACTTCGCGACCTTTCTTTGTCAGACCGAAACGTCCGCGTGCTCTGAGCCTCCCGCAGTATCTCCTATTTTCCCACGGATTTCATTGTACGCATATATATGGTATATTTACAGTAAATAATATATGTATGTATGTATGGGAGTCTGATAACGCAGGTGCGCCTTTATTTTGATTATTATCCGTACGCTCTGCATCCGTACGTTCGCAAAGCACAGACCGTGTTATTTTTATTTTCGTAGACTTACGGATATAGGATTTTAGCTGTGAATTGCATGCGAAGCCGACGAATGGACGTAGCGATAAATTAAACAATAGTTGACTTTATTTACTCGCAAGAAAATTAGATTTTCTCAAAAATGACAAGCATTTTCCTTGGTCCTTGTGCTCAAAGGGCGAGAACGGTCGATCGGATCCTCTCTCATCTCCTCGAGATGCATTCAAGCCCCATGGGCTCGAGGTGGACGAGAAAGACCCGCGCACACAGAGAACCGAACGGGGGAGACTGAGATAAGAGGGGTTCACACTGAAATCAAGGGAAAGTGTGTGCGCGTGTAACGAGAGTGCCAGACACTCGTAGTTTCGTCTACCACGAATGAGAAAGAAGGATCGGATAGTGAAAATCGCGAAAACGAGAGAGACCGCGAAGATTGCGGAGCGTTTCTCTCTGTTCCTTTGCTCCCTTCGCGGCGAATCCGGCGAGAGCCGTCGACGTTCGAGACGATAAAGGTGAATCCGGCCCTCGCTCCTCCTCTCGCGCTCCATTGCGCGTGAGGATGCGCCAAAATGAGGATGAACGTCGATATATAACAACGCTGGTTGGTTCCTACAGTACGAACTCGATTTATGCGATTTCCACGGAGCCTTGATAGCGTCGATACTGCGTTAATCCCTTCCAAGACGCGCGCTAAGCGTGTTACCCCCACTACGCGGTACAGCGGTCGCTACAGCCAATGCCCGGGCGCTTGCTATCCCCACTACGCGACACAGCGGTCGCTGCAGCCAATGCCCGAGCGCGTGGTTCTCCCACTAGCCGGCACGGCGCTCGCTGCAGCCAAGGGCCCAGCGAGTGGTCATCGGATATTTTCTATTGATTTATACATTAATCTAGCTTGGATGCAATTTAACTTTTATGATAGCGATTTTCCATGAACGGAACTGCAGAATGGAGGTTACAGTGTATATGCCTGCAATATATGCTGACGGTACAGACAGGCAAGGGAGAAAGGTGGAAGGATTGAGTCTGAGGTGGCCATGACATTGACACGTTGCGCAAGCGAGCCCAGCATCCTCATCTCTTTCACTCACGGCTCTTCTCTTCCTCGCCCCATCCGGGAGAGGGTTGTTTCACCCCTGTTCAGGCAGGGATTTCACCATGACGTCACCAGCTTCCATCAATTCCTCTTTTAAATTCTCCTCCTCCCTCGCGTCTCATACGACGCATCCATTTTTCGAGATTCTTGATGTTTCGCAGACGAAACAAAAAAAAAGTCGTTTCCCATTTCGAGGAAAGCTCGTGACTAAGGCCAATATCAAATTTGAGGGTTGCTTGACAAAACAACCCCTACGAATACCAAGATGGAACGAGAGAAACGAGAAAGAAAGGAGGGAAGCACCTGTTTAAAAAATCGTAGGAGGATATTGAAGAAATACACAAAGAGTTTCGGAGGGAGAATATTTTCCAACCCCCCGACGCAAACGACCAGACAAGTTGGAGCACCGGTCGTACAGTGTGCACGTAGCCCGCCGACTCGGGCGACTAGACGACATGAAGGAGGAGCAAGGGAAGTGAGGAGGTTGAGGACAATCTATAGTGTAGAATTTGAAGCTGAAAGAGTGAGCGGCGGAAGGGGGATGGTAGAATGGTGGAGAGATATAGAATGGAGAGACGAGAGCATTCCTTAACTATACAATACGACGGAGATTCGAATCGTCGAGGACACGAGACTGAGCTATCGATCGGTGGTTACATCTTCCGATTTTGCATCCAACGTACCCCGTACAAAATACACACGTCGCAAATATATTACATTTTTTTTTGTTATCGCACAAATCACGATGCAAATTATAAATAAATATTGAAAACAATTTCTTCTCGCTTTCACAAATACACGAATGTGTAAATTAAGCGAAAAGAGAACGAACGAGCGGACAAATAAGAACAAGTTAGTAACGCCGCAAATGCTTGCGAGAGCTATTAGCGACCCTTCGCAAACGATTCTCGTACCCCTATATATATATACATATATATGTACCAACATTATTAGTATAGTACCAGAGACTCGCCAGGATGCACACGAACCAGAAATGGAGAAGAGAGCGAGGCGCACGAGGGACGTCCGCCGGGACAGACCGGCAGACTCGAAGGCTACCGGCTTGTGTCTCGTGCAGTCTCGGGGCAGGGGTAGAGACGAAAAAAAGAGAATCGCATCGCATTGAAGCGCGTGCATCCATCTATAGAGTGAGGACGGGGTCATTTGTTACAGGGGCGAATCGTGCTACTAGTTTCGAGCTTGGCTGCCCTTTGCTCCAACGACTTATAATTATTTTAATTATACTTTAATTATATTTTAAAGAGTTGAATTTTTTCTATCAATTGAATTTTTCGTAGTTTACACAAATGTATATAAATTAGAATTACATAAATATTAAATATATATTTAACAAGCGTCGAAAATAGGATATGTAGACATACCTCTCTAGGTCCGTCCGGTCCGACGGCTCGACGCGTACTGCGCGCTCGCCTTCCCCCACTCCTCCGGCAGCGAGCCGCCTCGCGTGACGGTCATAGCGGAGAGGCGACAGTGGTGACTCTCTCGGCGCGTCGCTGTGCATTCGAGCACACCCACCGTGCCGATTTCCAACAAGCACTCCAGACACGACGCCGGTACTGGCCCCTCCCCCTCTCACTCTCCTTCCTGTCCACTTATGCAGAGTTCGCGAATCGGCCACCTGTCCCTCTCTCGTCCTCGCCCCATGAAACGTTCGCGTCTGTTACCATATCATCCGTTTGGCAAGCACCCAGCGGTCGACTCGACTTCCGGGAGCGACGGAAAGGGACACGGGCACCGTTTGGTGGAATGAGGGAAGCGGCGAGGGAGGCGAACCGGCGGAGATGCGGCGACGAAGAAAGGACGAGAGTGCGAGGTTGCACGCTCGGTCCCACGTTAACGAAAGACCAGAACGAAGGGCATGGGCGCGAACGCGATCGATTCACCAAATATCGCGCATCCGGTTTCCTGAAATGTATATTAGGGTGGCGGAGAAAAAAAAACTGTTTAAAAAGACTTTTTTTCTTTTTTTAGATCGACGTTACTCGTCGACATTTTTTTACTCGTCGACGACTGCAAGGCTCGACATTTTTTACGCTATTCGATGGACGTCCGAGCGTCCACTGCGAAAATTTTTGTTTTTTTCAAAATTCATTTCTTCTTCTTCTTCTTTTTCATAAAA
The DNA here is from genome assembly GCA_951802705.1 of Netelia virgata. Taxonomy (NCBI): domain Eukaryota; kingdom Metazoa; phylum Arthropoda; class Insecta; order Hymenoptera; family Ichneumonidae; genus Netelia; species Netelia virgata. Next base: position 4,073 of record CATOQI010000018.1, read on the forward strand.
AAACGCAAGAGAAAAATTAATTTGTAAAAGAGACAATTTTATAGATGTTTGTTAGTTTGTCCAAAAATATCGTCTCGAGTCTTAAAGCAATTTATGGCCGGTCTAGGGGCTTTCTAAGTTCCCTTAATACGGTTGTCTCAAATTTTCACGAAAATCTGGACAGGACTCGTTGTCTATCGCTTCGAGCTGTTATCGTCTGGCTTCTCGCCGGGTTTCGATAATGGCGAAACAATTCAGTGAGATAGACCGGGGGTGAGGTCGAGGATACAGTGAGCCGGGGTGAATTTGGGGCTGGGGGTGAGAGGATCGGACAGAATAGAACGAGAGAACCCCCTGCTGTTGCCATTCGAGACTGATGTCTATTGAGAATCGTTCGTGCGAAACAAATCAAGCTTACACGTGGAACGTCTCGACGACCGAAGTGTGTACGGCCAGTGTGCGTGATTAATGTGCCACAGGTTTCCGTGTTTTATTGGAACATTGTTCGATAAAAGACAACAAAAAAATCCAAAATTATTAGTCTACGTTGATTATTCTCGAATTAGATTTTCTGGAGAATGGTAATTCGACAGATGGTTCGTTGTTCCGTAATTGATTCATTCGATTAATCGAATCGAATTAAATTGATTGATTTTCATAACAATTAGACATTTAAAAATGAACAAGTTTTAATTCGAGGAATTAATATTATTAATTTTAACGATAGTTAATAATTAATCATTTTCAAGACGATTGATTACAAACTTAGCGAATTAAAATCATTATTTTTCATAATAATTACTAATTATTAATCCTTAATATATCGAATTAAAATTATTAATGCTAATAATAATGCAAAAATTCTTCAGTAATTATCAACATATTTAATTATTTTTCTATTTTGCAAGAAAAACGAAAATATTGTTAACTATTTTGCAAAAGTAGATCTGATTTACACACCGAGAAATTTTGAAAACTCGACGATAAATGAATTAAATTAAATAAATTACGAGATAAGACAAGGAGAGGGGGAGTGGGGGGTGAATATTAAAAATCGATATTTTCATACGTATACGTTGAATGCATCTGTTGGAAGGATTTCGCGGTGAAGCAAGAGTTGTCGGGGTCTTGGCAGGAAAAGCCACAGAGAGCTCGGGGTGACATGCGGAAGACACGAGAGAGAGACACGTCGGTGGGTGGCGTTGTTCTTGTCTTGTCCGTGAACCGATTTTGCGTTCGCTTCAACCACCCGGCGTCTGCCTCTCGTAGAGTCCCAAGGAAGCGACGAAGAAGGAGAGAGAGAGGGAGAAAGAGGAGAGAAGGACGCCCGACGCCTTCTCGTCTAGACCGCGCGTTCCGACTTCGCCGTTCGACTCGACTCGACTCTACTCAACTCTCGACTCCGCAGTCACTCGATAAAAAAAAAGAAAGAAAGAAAAAGAAAGAAAGAAAGAGAAAAAATTGTAAAAAAAAACAGACCACCACCACCACCGTTGGTGCTTTCCTGGCTGTCCGTTCCATGAGCGTAAGAAGCCAGGGCTCGTCGCGAACGCGACACGTGCAATTCGGACGATTTAGAAAATAAAATTATTTCGTGCTTATTTTTCATTCGTATTTTCAATCAACGATTTTTTACTTCTCCGAATAAATCAGTAGATTTGTCATTATTCCAGGAAATAGAGGGAACCAATTATCGTCAATTTGCAAATATACGAGTCGAGAAATGTCGAATTTATTAATCAACGAATGAAAATAAAAATAAAAACAATAAAAAAATATTTCCAAAAATTGTCAAATTTTATTTCCGTAACAAAATTCCCTAACATTCGATCGCTATTAATTTTATCACAACGCATATCTTCCCTTTTATAAAAAAAAACACTGTCTAATTATCTCACTAAAAAGTTTACCGTAAATTAAAAACAAAAAACAAAACAAAAATAAAAATTCTCGCCGAAAAATCGCAAACCTAGAAGAAAAAACAAAAAGAGCGCGAGACAAGGTAAAAAAAAAGACGAGATTGCGGCGATGTCTACGCCAGTGAATAAATCGCCCCGCTCGGCCCCCTGGACCGTCTGAGCGGTGTCTAGCCAGCGCCCCCTACCTCGTCGTCGTTATATATACGCGAGAGCGAGAGGGCGAATGAGCTCTCTCGCCCGCTGTTCTGCCGTCTACCCGCGCCGCTCCCCCCTCTCCTCCGCCACATCGTCTCGTGTCGTGATGCGCGCTCACTCGCGTCGCCCCCCCCCCACTCCGTCGCCGCCGCCGCCACGCACTCACGCTCTCTCTCTCTCGCTCTATTCGTCTACCACCGTTCACCGGTCGGTAGTCTCCCGTCTCGTCTACCCCCGGCCGTGCGCCGGTCGCGACGCGCCGGCCTCGACCGGCGGGGGTGCAGTCTAGCCAGGCCAGACCGCTCTATACCCCGAGTCCTCGTCGCCCTCGAATGTTTTACGTATGTTATATATATATATATATACACACGCTATGTATATATAGCTATATCGTATAGATTTCAGCGTTGCTGGTGCACATTGCCGGGAGTCCTAAAGGGCGTTTCGGTGATACGATGGTATGGAGCATTTATATATATATATATATATATATGTATATATATATATGTATGTATGTATGAATGTATATAAGCGTGTTGCACGAACAAGAACCGTCGCGACACTATCGAAATCGCATCGTTCGAGCGTGATATCGAAATGCGAGAACTGCACGACCTGGCGTGCCCGATGAGAACCTGGCGAGACAAAACCCCATCCTCTATTCCCTCGCTATAGAATTGTTTGTGAAGATGGATTTTATCCTACGTTTAGACGGGTATAGATATTTCGATTCGCATATGTTACGAGGGTTGAATAGTTTTTGTTTTGTTTCTCGATGGATGAAAATATATCGAGATTTTTGAGATTTGTAAATTTTGTATTTTTTCGAGCGGGGTGGTTTGTTTTATTTTTGTTTTGTATGAATACGAAAGGGTCGATGGATAAAATTGGGAGGGTTGAAAGATGCATGTGTAGCATAGCGATACACATAAATAATGTAAAGGGGGAGAGGGTGAACGGTGTAGCGTGTTCCGGGTCTATTAGGTCTCCCTTGGGCCAATGCCCAGGGTCAGGAGGGCTTTTATTGGGATAGGTCTTCGACTCTTTCGACTCTGCATATTTCGAACGCTCGGGGACACGTGACGTCTCGCAATTTCGATACGTGAAACAACGTTATTGGCGATAGTCGTGAAATAAAGGTTTGGGACGTTTACAAACAAAAATTGTTGAATAAATAAAAATATTTTTCAAACGACTTATTAATTATTAATTATCGTACTACCTTTGTTAATTAATATTTAATTAATCGAGGACTTGGAATTTTTATGCTCATTATTCGAATTATTTATTGCGACTGGTGTTGGGCTCGTAAAAATAAAAATGTTAACGAGACGAGAGACCTTCTAAGTACCGGAGAGGCGTCTTCGGTGATCCCCGAAGTTGGCTGATGTGTCGCCCGATTATTGGGTTAACCGTCGGTCGGGTTATTCGGTTCAATTGCATTCGTTCCGTTACTCGGAGAGAGCTCGCCTCTCTCGAGTACAGAAAGATGAAGAGAGAGAGAGAGAGAGAGAGAGAGAGAGAGAGAGAGAGAGAGAGAGAGAGAGAGAGAGAGAAAGACAGAAAGAGACAATGGGATCGAATGCCGCATGTGCACTAACTTCGAGCTCCTCTCGAGTAACTCTCGGGTCAAACCTAGTGAGTGAGAATAAACGAGAGACGAAGTGTAACTCAGTCGAGTAACGAGAGAGAAAAAGAGAAAGAGAGAATGGGAGAGAGCGAGTCAGATTGTAATAGCCTCGTGTACCTCGTACAATGTAAAATGCATTCAACCATTGCACTCTGCAGCCCGCAGCACGGGGTTATATTAGCGCATTAGCAGTTGGCTCCGCGATCAACTTCGAGCAGAAAGCGACAATCAGATTTTCTCTCAATGAAAAGCGCCTCTCTCTCTCTCTCTCTCGCTCTCTCTCTGTCACTCTTCTCGTTCGTTTCGTCGTTCTTTCTCTCCCTCGTCTCCTTCCCTCACCACCGTCGCAGCAGCTTCCCACTCTCTACGCTCGCGCCATTGGCGGATCTCGCGACTCGCGTCCCCCTGCCGGTGGCGTCCTGTACTACATGACGAGTTCTCGGCTCTATTAATCGCCATTGAACGTGGAATCATGCGATTCAACAGATGGATCACATTCTTGGAATGTAATTGAAGCTTTCCTCGCTCCATCATTAATTAATAATTAATTATTAACTACTAATTATTAATGATTAATTATTAATTATTATCGACGATCTTTCGTCTCATAATTTCTCACGAACATTCTCATTTCACCCGTGATCCGGAGAAATAAATGTACGAATTTAGAAGCAAACGAAAAAACAAGCTCGATTATTTTTTCACTTCGAGCGAGCGCGACGTGGAAAACACGACAAGGAGGTGGGGAGCATAGCTACGTTATAAAGTCGAGCCAGATGGTTGCCTTAGGTCAGTGATCGAGAAAAAGACAGAGAGAGAGAGAGAGAGAGAGAGAGAGAGAGAGAGAGAGAGAGAGAGAGAGAGAGGGAGAGAGAGAGAGAGAGAGAGAGAGAGAGAGAGAGAGAGAGAATAAATAAATTTCACTTTCAACCCCCTGTCGAGTTAACGTTTAAATTCCATCTCGTAAATTCTCCAATCGCGTTAATTTTCCTATCGACGAAAATCGTTCGATAAAATATGAAAATTTTCATAATAAATAATAATACGAAAAATAAAAAAAGAATAAATAAAAAGAACAGAGAATCTCGAAACGCGCGAGAGTTATTCCAAGTCGGAAGGATGAATGATGCGTCGTCGCGCAGCGAATTCTCTTGATGTATGACGTAACGCTGCCCGCTTGCCGATGCCACGGCGATCCGATGCAGCTCGTCGCGTACCAAAACCTACACACACACACGCACATCTATATATATATATATATATAGATATAGATATATGCGAATGTATACTAGAGAAGATGCGTCGGTATGCGCTCGCGAACGAAAACATGCCGCGCGCTTAAGCCAAAAATATCCGCGTGTGAGTCAACTCGGTGAGTCTAAATGGGAGTTACGCCGGATTTAGGCCTCGTATCTGGATTATATAGATGCGATAGAGAGAGAGAGAGAGAGGGAGAGATTTCTCCATTGCTACGCGATGGTCTCAGTGGACCTCGCGCCGCGACCTAATCAAAACACGTGTTAAAACCAACGTTGAAAATTTCACCGTCGATAAAACAATTCCCGAATATCGAGAACTCCCCTCGGAAGTAAACAAAATTCCGCGCCGTTATTGTCTCTTGGAAGCTTTCCAATGGGTCGTAAGTAGGTATGGGCGCGTGGTGGACAGACATAGTGAAAATAAACTCAGCCAGCCAAATAATTCGTTTTAATTACGAAAAATACTCGAGGGGTCTGGAATTTTTACGATTATTTTAACGAAATTTAACCTCGATCGATTTTAAATCGTCCCTAAATAAAATTTTACCCGAATGACCCTCTCAAGGTCAAAGGTTCTCCGGAAGACGAGGGCACATTGCGAACGAGAGCTCGTTCATCTACGAAAATGTCTTTTAGAAATTCCGGGCTACCAAAAAAAAAAACAAAAATTGTCGCATCTCGGTCAACGTCGCGACGTAGTTCCATTACACACGAGTATATAAAACACGAGGGAATTGCATGAAACGACAGAGGGTGAGGAGCGTTGGGGAGCAGAAGAGGTGGTGGAGCGGGAGGTAGGAGGGGGGGGGGGGGAGCAGTCGAGAAAGGGATATAAACGAGGGAGGAGAGAGAGAGAGAGAGAGAGAGAGAGACGCGTTGGAGCCAACGGGCAACGTAGAGCCGGAACGTCGGCGAGAGGAAAACTCAATTCGCGGCTACTTTGATGCACTCGCCCAAGGGCGCCCCAGCTGCTGGAGCCGCTCCGTTGCCCGTTTGCTCGTTTTCTCTCTCTCTCTCTCTCTCTCTCTCTCTCTCTCTCTGTCTCTCGTTTCTGCTTATTCTATATTACTGATGCGAATGGTACGTACCGAAGTACTCGTATCCGTTCGACGTCGCTCCTATCTCCTAACTCGGTTTCTCTTTTAGCTGCGAGCACGTCTCGTTTATCTCCGAAGGCTGTATCTGCCCATATCGCCCTTATCAATAAATAACGAACCATATATATATATATATATATCCGTATTACGTGATGGATCATACATAAATTTTCGAGGTATACGCCGAATATTGGTTAAAATGATGAAAGTCGATTTTCATCGATATATCGATTTTTTGTCGATTTTTATCGAAATATCGATTTTTATCGATGTATCGATATTTAACGACCTATCGATTATGATCGATCTATCGAATTTTATCGATCTATCGATTTTTATGGGTTTATTCAAGGTCTGCCTATATTTACCTTAAATGTAACACGTGCGTAAAATTTGCCAAACGTCTAGGACAATTGTCTCTCGCGCGGTTCTAAAATAAGAAGTATTCGACGAAATTTGTCGCACGAAAAAACGAAGTTTCGAGCCTCGGTAATTAAAAAAGAAGAGAAAACGAAGAAAATAAAAACGTTTTCATGCACCTGACCCTCCGTCCCTTTACAGAAATATCGTCACTCTCTCTCTCTCTCCTCTCTCTTTCTTTTT
>CATOQI010000019.1:0-19368 GCA_951802705.1 Netelia virgata
GTGAACAAGACCGGGTAACTCGTAGATTTTCAAATAACACCGAGGCGGAGTTTAATACGAAGGCTCGAGAGACGTCTGCGGACGAGATCGCGAGATAGGTATATAATATTGGCTGCTCTTGGCATCGTTTCTCCCTTTTTCTTATTTGAAAGAGAACAGATGAATGAGAAAATGCGCAAGTAAAGAGAGAGACAGAGAGAGAGAGAGAGAAAGAGACAAAAGAAGTGTTTAAGGGATGCTCAGAGAGAAAAAAAAGAGAGAGAGAGAGAGAGAGAGAGACCGAGTAAGGTCAAAAGCGTGGGCGAGATTAGCTCCCTGTGTGCGGGCCAACGAGAATCAAAAGAACGCGCGAGCGCTTTGACACCGAAAAGGTGCAATACGAAGCCGTGGTCTAATTGTGAATTTTAGCCACGGACAAGAAACGAGGCATACAAAAAAAAGGAAGCGAGAACAAACAGACGAGAGGGATGAATATCATTGGCTTTAACGCTAAAAGTCCAATCCGCTTTATTTTAATTAGATTCCATTGAGAAACGTTAAAACAAAAATTGATGCGAGAAGCTTCGTGCTTTCGAACTAATAGTAATTATAATTATAAAAATAATTATAAAAATAATAGCGATGATAATAAATATTAACAAAAATGTATCGGAGTAGTTCGAATTGATCGCGACGGGTTGAATACTCTCGGCTCAAAATCGACACAAATTTTATCGTCCGACCCATTCACAATGTTCATATTATTTCGAGCTTTTACTGGAAAATGCGCGATCGACCCTCTCCGCCCATCGACGTGTATTTCGCGCGTATGCACACATGACAGTCCTGTTTGTATCGATCTCTATTGTTCTCGTCGGCGTATCGTTCGTGCATTTTACGGTCTACAGTAAAATATTTTCCGCGATTCCGGTAGAATGAAATATTTTTCGGGATATTGTGAATAAAAAAGAAAAGCACAACAAAAAAAGAAGACGAAAAGAAAAAATCGGTACTCACATCGACTTCAAGTCCGGGTAGGGGGAACACCTTCACGGTCGAACGTCCACGAGGTACGAATCTGTAAAATTCGTGTAAGCCTCGAGACCACTTGAGGGTATAAAGTACCGTGTCGTCGAGAACATAATAGCAGCGTAGCGTCGCCTCGCCGCCGTGTAGTGCGAACTCCGGTACGATCTCGAGTCTTACGTCCCTGACGCATCTGACATCTTTTGGTTACGTTGTCGAATCCGTGGTTGTAACGCGGCGACCGCAGCAGCGACGAAGATGAGAAATGAAACAAAGGAAGAAGAAGAAAAAATAAAACACAGAAATCAGACACGGTTTCGCATATATGTAACGACAAAATTATATATATATATATATATATATATACATATAGAGAGAGAAAAGTATAGTAGTAGCTATATGCAATATGCATACCGAGTACATACAATATGGATTCCACATTTTTTAATACCCAGAATACACGTCAGAGGGCGTTGTGTGAATTATGACGAGAAACGAGGTAGACAGTAAGAGAGAGAGAGAGAGAGAGAGAGAGAGAGAGAGAGAGAGAGAGAGAAAGAGAGAGAGAGAGAGAGAAAGAGAGAGAGAGAGAGAGAGAGAGAGAGAGAGAGAGAGAGAGAGAGAGAGAGAGAGAGAGAGAGAGAGAGAGAGAGAGAGAGCGAGTGAGAGGGGAGCAACATGGAAAATTATGCCTACGTCTCCTTCTCTCTCACTCTCTCTCTATCTCTCTCACGGCCTCCGCTCATTTTTGCACCCCCGTCCAGGGGTGCGAAGGAGGGAGGCTCTGTGATGACGAGCATGTCTGACGAGTATGTCCAGAGCGACGGAGAGACCACGAAAGTGAGCGAGCGAGCGCGTCGGAGAGCAAAAAATGAGAACAGGCAACGACGCATTAAGTCTAGTGTGCATCATTAGTCCGCTTTTACTTGGTCTCAGTGTAGTGCGAGAGAGACAGAAACATATAAATATGTGTATGTATATATTCGTATATATATATATATATATAGATAGATAGATAGAGGAAGGATAGTACGTGAGAATAGCGAGAGTTGCCGCACGTCAGCGAGAAATTGCAATTCCAGCAAATGACAATCCCCCAACCTATTCTCGCTTCATCCTTTACAGCCAACCCCCCCCCCCCCCCCCCCCCCTCTCCATCCCTGCAGCACTTTCTCTCATGCTCTCGCGCCATGCGGTTCCCTGTACCTCTTGTTGCCTCTAGGGTTGCCGATTCTCCCCACAGCGGAAACTACATACAGTGGGCTTCTCTAGGCTCCTCTCACTGCTATTTCGCTCGTTTCAACCCCTAGCTCCTGTCGCGTTCATCACACGAAATGTTGGATGATCCTCTATCGCAGTTGCGGTGAGCTCTTTCAGCTATACACACACACGCACACACACATACACCCCCCCCCCCATATATGTATATATATATATATAATGGTCGAGAGGATTCTATATATATATATGTGTGTGTGTGTAACATGTATAGGTTGATTCTTGCCTCGAACTTTTCATCCCTCAACGATCGTCCCGGTTTATTGACGTTTTGCGTATTAGGCCACGGTCCGTTAACCCGGAAAGAAATCGGGCCGGCTTGCGATCGGAATTCATATTCAAATGGTGTGTATATACCCGGCGCCGTATCAGCAGTACTCTTATATCCGGGAATAAGAAGTTTGGTACGCTCGCGATACGAGACCGATTCACGATCGAGTATTATATACGGTGGGTAGGGGTATATAAATCTTTCATCCGTTGCGGGTTATGAGAATCGATATGCCCGATGATAAGTCGACCGAGTCGGCTTTTGTCCTCGGGTACACGCGGATACTCGCACGATCGTAAGAGAAGTTTTCACTCGACGAGAAATATAACTAGGTGGGCGGTTATGCGATGCGTGCCAAGTTCAACCTCTTTTTCTCGAGCTTTACGCGCGTCTCTGTGTCTCTCTGTGTGTGTGTGTAGAGGTTTTGTGCTCGCTTTCTCTCGAATCCAGCGTATAATGAGAGCTTATCGACGCTCCGGCTCGTATATCCCGTAGCCGGAAGGAGCTGGATTGTGCATCAGCGTTGTACAGGTAGAAAATCGAGTGTAAGGAGAGCGGATCGGTAAACTGAAAGTATTAGGTGATGGGTAAGGCCGGGAGGAGAATGTACGACGGGAGGAATACGAGAGGCTATATCAGCGCCAATCTGTTGAAATTAAATCCCTTCGTAGTCGTAACTTTCATCGAAACGAGGAGGAGTTCTTACAGGAAGAAGCTACACACCATCCACATACCGATGCTTGCTTGCATGTGGGCAATCTCTCTTTCTCTCTCTCTCTCTCGATCTCTCTCGATCTCTCTCGACGCTTCCCCGTCCATTTTTCTTTCTCGTGCACAAACCTGAACAACTTTAGTTATATGAGAGCGTGAGACCGTAAGACATCGGCGAGGAGTTTGTCGTTGTAAGATTTCATGAGACACGATTCGCGTATCCAGCGCGGGATCCTTCACTCCGTGAAACGAAATACCCGAAGCAAAACGAGACTTTATAAATCGTTATTGCCTCGTCCGTGATTCGCAAAAGTTTTTGCCCCGTGATTCGACCAGCTTTTTGTTCTTGGAAATACAGCGATCTTATAAGTACAACAAAGCGTGGGACATACGAAAGTACAAACTCCTCTCGAGCGTTGAGCTCTTGGATAAATTCTACGATTAAATGAAATCGAAAGAGCAAAGATCGCGGAAAGAAATCACGCTGGGTTGAACAATGAATTCGCTGTTTTAAAGTTCGTTGAGATAATTCGATTGCGATGGAAAGATGTTAACTTCCCTCGAGTCCAAGAATATTCAGAAGAAACGGTTAAAACTCGAAAAAGTCGGAAACAGCGGAAATTTACAAAAAAAAAACATCATTTTTTGACTCGATTATTTTCATAATTTACCAACGAAAGTATATCATATTCGTATTCTATGAAAAATTTCCAATGGAAATGAGTCCTTACAAAATCATGATTCGTAAAAATATATTTTCCATTGCCTTGGGTTGACAATCGGCTTCGGAGACTTAGGGGTAGTGTAGTAAGTCTAAATTTTTATTTCGCCCGAACGTCATGCTGTTTATACTGTCTTTGACGAAACTTCAAAGTTGTCAAAAAATAAAAATGGCATACGTTTATTCTCATAGTCTTCGTAGAAAGGCCGGCTTAACTTTTCAACTCGTGCATTTACGTACTACCAAAAAGAATCTCGAGTGAAGTAGGCTCTCTCGCGCTCGAGTGAGTGCTCTGCTGCGGACATTGGAGAATCGTACACTAGTTTTCATTCTACACACGCTTTAGCTTTTTCATTGCGCACACATTGCGAACGAAGTGAGCGAATGAGCGAGTGAGAGAGAGAGAGAGAAAGAGAAAATGCCACACACACACACACACACACTTATATATACAGAGTTCTTCTTCCTCATTGCTGAGTACTTGCAAACCGACCAAACACGGTAGCAAGCTCAACGGCGTGTGGCGCGATTCTCAAATATACATATATATATGTACAAGTTTAAACTGCGGTGTCTAGTGCTCCTGATCTTCTTCACCCTGGGCGGTTTTCTCTTTGCTTTACTCTTCGCACCAGTCCCGTTTTTTCACGCTCAAAAGCACATGGAATCCATTACGCGCGTTTTTACGACTAATTACTCGAAAAGAGGAGGCTAATTAGTCAAGCGTGTCGAGAGACGAGTGAGAGAGACAAAATTTTACCAGTCCCCCCACTCTTTCACATCGGGCAAGCAGCGGGTGTGTATAAGAACTGGTGGAGAATTAAACGTTGGGCAACAAGCCGAAGGAGAACTATCTGGTGGGTCCCTTAGCCTAGTCGAGCTTTCCAGTCACGAGTGCCTGCGTGAATTACCCTCAAACTTTTCCAACCAACCTCCCTCGCTCTCTTTCACCGACATTTTCTTTACTTCGACGCCGGAAGAAAATGAGAAGAAATCTATTCCTGGAAAAAATAATAATGGAAAAGAAAAAGATTCTCGTCATCCCTTACGGATATACATCATATATACATGTGTGTCTGTGTGTGTGTGTGTAGGCAAGCCATTCAAAATTCTTCTACCGATGCTCAGGTTTCTTTGCCAACTCGGCGCGTTTTTCCTCCGCGCCGCAGTAATGTGAAATATAGTACCAGAGAATTCGAGGGACACCGCGTCGAGAGCGAGAGTGAGTTCGACGGAATTTAAAACGGCTAATTAAAAGAAAATGTTACCGGGGGAATATGACGAGACCAAGAGAGAAAGAGAGAGAGAGAGAGCGAGAGGGAGAGAAAAATAAGAAAAAGAGAGAAAAAAGGAGTTCCTAATTATTTTTCTTTTAATACCCTAACGGAGGACACGAGGAGAGTGCGGAGAGCTTTGAGTTCCGGGCGTGAGTTCTCCTTCGCGCGACCTCTCTCAAGCACCGAGAGAGCGTACGCCTAGTTGAGAGAAAGAAAGAAAGAAAGAAAAAAAAGCAACAAAAAAAAAGAACGAATTTTCCCTCTTTTGCTTTTTTTCTTCGTTCGCTCGCCGATGCTCTTTCGCCGCGAGTTTTTCATCGTTTCCCAAGACCATCACGGCGCGTCCGCGGAAGCGACGAAAGTTTGAAGTTTGTAACGAAGTTTTAATAACCATTCGCGCGGAGGCGAGTCTCTTGCGCGAGAGCGCGGTCATCGCGTTATGTTTCAAGGGAACGAGGACCGAGCGCCAGACATTCTCCCGACTTTTTTTGCCCCTGTCCCTCGCCCCGTCTCTCACGACGAAAGGCTTTGCCGACGAGGAAAACGGTATCAGGATTCAACCCCTGTTCAGCTTTCCCAGCGTGTGCGAGACTAACCGCGGGATGACTTTGCATAACGTGGCAAAACAGTGAGTGCGAGAGAGAGAGAGAGAGAGAGAGAGGGAAAGGGGGAGAGGCCAGTCGAGAGTGGTCTATGGTATATCTATTACCCTGCAGAGGATGCACCGCATTGAGAGGACGTAACGTGTGAGAGAGAGAGAGAGAGAGAGAGAGAGAGAGAGAGAGAGAGAGAGAGATATGAGATAGAGAAAGAGTGAGGACAATTATGGAGACCGCGCGCGCCCTCCGGCCAACACAAAGAAACTCACCAACGTTTTCCGCAATTGTAATAGTTATTTCATGCGAGTTATTTCCCTAATTCTTGAACAGAGTCAAAGGAGACATTTATTGAGCGTATTAAATTGTATACGAGTCGGTTAAGTCGCTTTCGTTCACTCCCTGCAAAGTTGAAAGAGCTCGACAGACTCCCGGTTCACTTTACTCTCTCTCTCTCTCTCTCGTTGGCAGCGTTCAATTTTCGAACGAAATATTTCCGCGCCCGAATAATTAGTTTCTGATTCCAATCCACGCTAATTTCATATTTTCCGAAGCGAAAATTCATGGTTTTATTTATATTAATCAAGTAGGGTGAGTAACGTTCAATCGTAATGGATTTATACGGCTACGTTATAACAATGATTATTATTATCGTCATTGGTAATTCAACGTAACGCGAACGAAACGAACAGTTTATTAATTTTGCAAGAATTTTTAATCAGCGAGCAGAAATTTTTAACAAGTGTGTGCGTTTGTTTCATTCGCGCAATTTTGTAGAATCGCGCGAATTTATTTTCTTTTTTAAAGCGTGTATTCGCGCACGTACAGTTTGTGCTCACGGTGCGTGTACCGACCTGGACGTGTGTCGTTATTAGTTCGTTCGCCATGCCGGCGGTCGACCCTGGGGGGTCATAAAGCCAGCAAACTTTCAAAGGAAACCGACGAGCGGTTGGAAAAAAATGACCCGCTCGTTAGCGTTGCGCGGCAACGATTTTTACTCGCGGTAAAGGGATGCAGAAAATGTTTCTTATAAAGTTGAACAAAATTCAGCCCCGTCGCGGAAGACTATACATTTTTGAATAACGTAAGAGTAGCCCGTGAATGAAAAATTTCTTGATCTCTCTTCCTACCCCGTTCTCCCGCTCTTTCTCTCTCGCTCTCTCTCTCTCTCTCTCTCTTTCTCTCTCTCTCTCTGACAATGAGTGCGTCAAGATCTTATTTCCCGGCTCGTTTATTAACGCCCTTCTCTGGACACTTGGATAACTAATGCCCGGTTCGTGATAACTCATTCAGAAAGTAAGAGAGAGAGAGAGAGAGAGAGAGAGAGTGAGAGAGAGAGAGAGAGAAGGGTAGGAAGCTCTCGTGATGAAATATTAACTCGAAAAATGAAGGTAAAACGAGAGGGTGAATTTTCGCGAGAGATGGCATTCTTAGCTCTCAGCCCCCCTTTCCCTCTATTTTTCCGTATTTTTCCAACGAAGAAGAAAGAAAATGGGGCTCCAGAAAATAAATCTTGATTGACGGAAAAAAATTTACGCTAGTTGGTGGGGGGAGGGTAGCGGGCTGTGTGTTTGTAAATGGCTCTGTGAGAAGGTGTGGGCTACCGGATGATCGTCTAGTCGGAAATTCCACAGGGTGGTTTTCTCCGATCGTCCCTTACATATCCACACTGTTCATAGCTATATATATATATATATGTAAACACATATAGGATGGTGCATGAAGTACGTTCGCTTTATTTCTTCACTCTCGTAGATCTCGTCGCTGGAGGTAAAGAATTCGGGACATGGGTCGAGGGGGGTGAGTTTTCGAACCCCCATTGTGTACGATGGCTTATCGTCGTTTCGACGGGATAACTCTCGGGGGGTCTTTCCTCGCGCTTGTAGCTTCCTCTTCTTCGATTACCATCGCGCCAGAGGAATTTTATAAAGGAACCGACGGAGATAATCAATCTTCACGAGAGACACGAATGTAAATTATCAGGAAATATCGATGGTAATAGTGTTCGCGAAGTCCTTTTCGTACAATTAATTACGTTCGATCAATATTCGATAATTATTTTTTCAATTAATTTAATTCTTTTTGTTTCTTATTTTTTCTCGTTGTAGAGTCAATAATCGTCGCCTCGTGATTTTTCGCTATGGGATAGATTCCTGTTGTCAGGATCGTGTTCGTAGAAGACGACGATAAATCGATCGAACGAACAAACAGATTTAACATCGAGGGTGAACGAGCTAGTATGCCCATGGTGGATACGACGAGAGAGAGGGAGAGAGAGAGAGAGAGAGAGAGAGAGAGAAAGATGTATTTTTGCTCGAACGCGTGCCGGGGTTCTCCTTTATTCGTTGGACAAACGCGTAGGAAAAATCAACCGACGGAGGAAGAAGGTGAAGAGCAACGCGCGAGTATTCCGCTGACGTGTCTTTGAGTTATCGTGAAAAGTTTCCTCTCGACTCTTTCATTAAGCTCTCTCTTTCTCCCTTTTATATTCGAATTCCTCTTTTTACTCTGTTTCCGATTTGATTGTAAAGTGCATTATCGGTCCCTGAGATTTCACGAAGATTTTCTCCCTCGTTCTAACTTCGTCGTCGTCTTCAGGAATTTGGGGCAAACGACGAAGACGAGAGAACAATGAAAGGGACGATACAAGGTGAGCAACGACAGCTCCGTTTCTTCCCCCTTTCGTTCCACCCTTACCCCCAGCGTGTGCTCCGAGGAGATGACGAAGAGCCTCGTTTGCGCGCGAACTAGAGATCGCTCCTCTCGGTAGGTGCGTCTCGCCGAATTTATAGGGTCGAACAACGAAAATATTCGGTCGTTATAATGTTCCGTCTCCACGCCCCATCCTCCTCGCTTCTTTTTTTTTTACTCTCGCTCCTAGTTTCCGCAAAGTTTCACAAAACCCCCTCGAATTTCGAGTGAATTTCACTTTTACGAGAGACGCCCATTCGCGTATCGAATCGCTCATTAATCTTCAATTGATATGAATTTGTATACATTTTCATATAGAAACGAGATATTTTCGCCGCGTTATGAATAATTAGGGATTCGAGGGTGATTAAATTGATCGATCAATGAATTTGTACCTGCGTCGAATATACTTCACGTTGGTCGACTTCATTTCGCTTCGTAGTAACAAGGGTCTGTTCATATTCTATGCAAGCGTTATAATATCATGTTTCAATTGTATTGCGCGGTTCTGGAAAATATGCGAGAGAAAATGCGCACCACGTCGTGGTTATGCAGACGCATTATATTCCGAATAGAAATTGTATCATGTTTCCCCTGTTCAAAGTTTCACTTCAATTAATGATTTACCGCTGTATCGGGTCTGATCCTGATGATGCAGTGAATTTGATCCTGATCTCATCTGGATCAAAACTGGGTATTAATTAGAGAATATCGTTTAGTGCATTCCAATACCTCAATCAGGAGAATAAAGAGAGAAGTAACAATACAAAATCACAACAAAAAAATGGAAAAACCGATGTTGCGGATTTGAAAACCTGTCGAAAATCGGTAAAAAATGCAGTGTAATAAACCTGACGGTATTTTAAAGCTTCCATAGTTTTGAATAGAATGCGTGCAGAGCGGATTTGCTAGAATATTTTTTACAAAAGTTATAGACATTCCAGCGTTAACCGTTATTTTTCGGCAAAAATCGAAAAAATAAACCATTGTTTTCGATTTTTACACAATTCGGATATTTTCCTCGTTATAGGGTATTCGTGATCCTTCTGTCTCTCACGCCCTTCTCGTCCAGGTATTAACGTGAAGCGAGGGAGAAAAACGAGGGTAGAATGGTACTTCACGTAAATATCTCGCGCACACAGCACCGAGAGATTATGTACCGTTGTTTATACGCAGAGACTTCAGGGAAAGAGAGAGAAAGAGAGTTTCGTAACATTTTCGTCGCGATTTGTTTTTTTCGTTTTTCGAAACGACTCGAGGGCCAATCAGCCGGGTGCTCGAGAGGACCCTCGCTCGCTGTCGTCGCCCTGACACACGGGATATATTTTCTCAGGAACATCAAACACGCCCCAGAGGGACGAAGACGATGTGGAAAAGAGGATTTCGCACGGGGAGAACAAAATGGAGGGATGAGGAGAGAGAGAGAGAGAGAGAGAGAGAGGGAAAATGGAGAGAAACGGTAGACAACGAGACGGTATTCCTTTGACGATGTTCCTTCTCTCTCGTCCTCGGAATACAAAATCTTTCTCTCTCTCTCTCTCTTTCTCTCTCTCTCTCTTTCCCTCGATCTCTTATAGTTCGTAATTATTCTGGTGGTTCCGGGTTTGTCAACCATTCCCAGCCGTCTGCTAGCACAAATTCCCTCTCTCTCTTTCTCGGTCTCTCTCTCTCTCTCTCTCTCTCACTCTCTCTCTCTCTTTCGCTCTCTCGCTTTCTCAACGTTATTCAGAGACCGAAAGATAAGAGAAAATACGAAAAGGTGTATAGGGGTTCGCCTCCGGTATTTTACCATACCACAACTAATGGGGTTGAAAAAGCAAACGACCGCGAGAGGGAAGCGACAAACATCGTCCTTGAGACGGGATGAAAAACAAAAACGAGGGGGCATCCCCCTCGAAAGGTTTTCCGTATGCGCGACGAGTATAACGTAAATTGTAAAAAAAAGCGTAACGAGCGAGAGAAAGAAAAAATCACAGCGAGATAAGAAAAAAAAAAAAAAACATATTTTGGCCATTACGCAGATTTTTTCGTCTTGGCTCCTTCCTGCGAAATATTTTATCACAGACTTTACGTTCCAACCTCGGGCTCTGGGAAATTATCAACAAAAATACCGAATTCACTTTTTTTCTTTTTCTTTTTCTCTGCCAGTGTGGCGTTCGTATTTACGCGAACTCCCGCGGCCCAAACTGTTTTTCCGTTACGGCTCTCCAGTCTCTCGACGACGGGTGCGCAAAACAACACAAGGAAAATAAAAACGAAAAGCACGAAATAATAGTCTCGCTGCTATTGCGAATTTCGCATGGAGAGAATTTGATTCTTTTTGCCCGCGGTGTCACGATCGAGAGCTCGATGATCCAGTTTACGAAGCGCGTAACGCTCGATGAGATCGAGAGAGTAGAATAACGGGGAGGTTTGAAGGGGTACAAGGGGGAAAAAGACTCGTCGTCGGATTTCAACATGGAACGACGTGAGAGACGAACATTTCGCTCTCCGTTCTCGTGAAATAACGACGGAGAGAGACCGAGCGTTCCTGGGTCATTGTTAAAATAAAGACCGTGAATAAAAAAAATCGATATAGTGTGATTTTTTGTTTTTTGTTTTATTTTTTTTTCAGAGAATTCCGACGCAGCATCGCGTTGCCCCGATGTTCGAGGGAGGCCCGTCGGTTCGTGACGCCATGGCGAATGAAAATGTAGCGTCCGCGCTCGCGTGTACGGCGAGAACGCATCGGCGAGGCGCGACGAGCCGAAGCGAGGAAAAACAAAACATGGAATCGTCGCCATCGTTGTTCATAGGTCCTCTGTCCGAAGTAAACGTTGAATGCGCGACCGTATATACAATTTAACTATGTGCTTGTGAATGGTGAGTAAGCTCGACGCTGAAAATCCCTTGGAAAATATATAGAACGGTGTTGGTGGAAAGCCGATGAAATCGCATAACTTCATCAATGAATCGAGAATAAAAGCTTCGGTTGCGCGCCAGAGAGAGTGTTTGGGGGATCGGTCGTTCGGAGTGAAAGAGAGAGAGAGAGAGAGAGAGAGGGAGAGAGGTGGAATGGAAAATTGAACGGGGCGATGCGAGAGAGCCATAGACGCAACGCACACGTCTGTTGCGCGCGTTTGTTCTAAATTTTTCACTTTTTCTTTCTATTTATTTTCATTCTGTTTTTAATTCAAAGTTCTCGACGCGGAAACAGAGTTCCATCGCTATCTCGCCGATATTATTTTTTCGTGTGTTTTTTTTTAATTCGACGGAAAACCAGATTCGATGTGTGTGCGTGTTTTTAAAATTTTTTTACGAAAACGCAAAATTTTGACGAATATAAAATGACATTGAGCAAAGTTCGTTTGCCACGGTTGATTTTTCCGGCTCGTACGAAAGGAATTTGTTTTATTCACAACGAATACAATAAATCATATTTCTCACCTCTTCGATAGAATTCCCTCTTTTTTTATGTCTCTTTCATTATTTTTGTTTTTCTTTCGAAAATTACGTTCTCATCGATTCGATCTTTTACCGTTACTTTTTTTGTTGTTCCTGCGACGAAAATTCATAAACTTATATATTCCGTGCGAGTTTTGCATAATTTTTCGAGTGCGACATGCGCGCGTAAAACGAATGCTGAAAAAAACATACACATATACACACGCAAACGACAAAAATACAAACTCTTTACGAGCTTTTTGGCTCTCTCGTAAAGCTTTTGGCTACTCTTTTTTCGCGCCGGGTTATTTTACTTTTTTTGCTTTTTCTACTTTTGGTTTCTCCATTATATTCCGTATACGGTGCATACATCTCTCAGACGCCTCGCGGATATATTCAACGTAACGCGTACCAACGTCCCAGAGACAGAACGAGCTGGTGCTCTATGCGGAGAGACGGAGTCGCGGCGGAATCTCTTTCTCTCTGTTTCGCGCGAGAGGGAGGAACGAAGAAAAAAAGAGAAAGAAAAAAAAAGAAAAATGAAAAACACGGAACTGTACACAGCCACGAAAGATGTGATAATCCAGGGGATAAAAGAGATCCTGCGTGCGGCGACTATAAAGCCAACGAGAAAAAGAGGAATGAAATGAAAAATATATAAGCGAAAGCTAGGCACGCAGAGCTTTTTTTTCCTCACACTTATGTAGAGGTACGGGCTGTTCCATTATTAACCGGTAAGTCATTATACACTAAACACATTGTTTTCTTTGCAATTCTGAACACATTGTCTTGCATTATAAGAAATATTTTCTTCAAATTTGATATGGTTTTTTCGTCATTGTCATTGTTCGTGTGAATTAATTTCATAAACATTTACTAACGTAACGCGTATTGACACGAAAATTTGTTTTACAGTTATTGAACAGGATCTCCCAAAATCACATTTCATCTCGTCGCGTCGCGTGAAACAAGACGTCGGAACGAGGAATGAGTCAGAATTTTGTCGTCGGGTCGTTGACCGATTAATCGTGAAACGACCCATACGTATACGCGCGAACGGTATAATATATAAGCTCGGAAATGCGTACTATATAGATTTTAATGCGGCTCGAGGTCTCTCCGCGCGGTTATGTATCGTCACAATCCGCCATGTACAAGAGAGGTACGTGGTAACAGACGATGAACCGAAAGTACCGGGTGAGAAGAGAGAAAAGCTTGAAAAGGCTGAAGAAAATAAAAATAATAAAAAATAAATATAACACCAAAGAAAGATACACCGAGGGCATGGAGGTAATAAAAAATGATAAAAAAGAAGTTTTTTTAAAATACAAAAAATAAGCGACACTTTAGCCACGGCCCGAATGGACGCGCAAACATTTCACGGGTGAACCGGAGAAGACGGGATAAACGAGAGGAGGTTCTTGCGAGGAAGCGCGAGTGTTTTATGTGTAACTGTATGGATTCGGTTATGACGTATATCTATACGTATAGTTCATACGCGTATTTATGTCTCTAACATCGCGGTACCGCGTATTATATGGTGAACGAAGGAACAGTGAGTTTTACTGTTCTTTAACCGAGCACTGAAAGCGAGAGAAAGAGGAAGCGAGTGGGGAGAAAGATGGCTGGAGAGGTGAATGAAGGGGGGGGGGGGGGGGAGAGAAGTATACAGTGGTTTTGCCGCCGGACCGTACGTAGTTTAATGAGCCCTCTCATGTGCATAATGTGTCGTTGAAAAATGCGAAGATCTTTTTACGGTCGCGCCACAGCCGTAGAAAAAATGCTCCTGCTGCGCGCCCGCGTTATACGCGAAGTAAATTATGTCGACTGCAATGCTGTTTCTTAATTCTTCGTCTCTTTCTGTCCTGTTTATTTATTTTTTATTTTATTTTTTTTTTTGCATTTTTACGACTTAGGGCAGTCGGTGTTGCGTGCTTGGTTGCGTCACCGCTTGGAATATTCTCCGATCGTGTTTTACGGGGGACAGAAATAAAAATACGGCAGTCCTTTTTTTAAGGGATGTTGCAGGTAGATGGTGAAATATTTCGTTTATAATAGGATTGTGTCGAGAGGAGCTTTTTTTACTATGTTATCGTGGTTTTCATGGTTACGGTTCGGGAATAATTCGGAGATTTAAATGCTATCGCGTCGATCATAATTAGGGGAAAAATGGGATTACAATCTCGTGAATTACGAAAGTCCATCAAAAATGTAAAATCGAAAAAACAAATGAATAAATCGTAGCTTATTGGTCGGTCGTTACATTTTGGCAGGATGAAATGAAAATAAACAAATCACAATTCAATAGGCTTTATCAACAAAAAAATGCAAATAATTCTCGTCACCAGTTTACACTATAATGTAATTTAAATAAATAAATAAAATATACAACCGTTCGTTATTAATTAACAGAAAGCTTTAAGGGTTTTTTCTGGCGGAATAAACAAGCAACTGCACAGCGCGGATTATGCATGACTGCACGTTGGAGCGAATCGAAAGCCAGGAAAATTTGTATGCAGACCGATAAACATTGACAGAGTGACGGAGGCTGGGGGGGGGGGAGCTATATGGGAGAAGAGAGCGAGAGGCTCGAGTGAGCCTTTCGCGTCGAGCCTATCGGCCGACGCGGCAGGAATAAATATCAATTTGCGTTGCTCCCACGAGATTTCTTATCCCTCGTGGCCATGGTACCAACGTACATGCTGCAGAAAATGTACACGAAATAAAAAAACGAAAAAGAAATAAAGAGAGAGAGAGAGAGAGAGAGAGAGAGAGAGAGAGAGATGAAAGAGGAAAGACTCGTCTTCTTTCAATCATACCACGTTTGCCGTGCATCAGCAAGGAAAAACGTGGCCGGACACGCGACGAATGAAGATACGCCCTCTATACTCACGTCGACTCGTATCGACGTTCGAGAAATGTCTTCGCACACGGTGCAGAAAAAAAAATCGTTCGTACTCGTAACTCTTACAATTCTTTTTTTCCGTCCTTTTAATTTTATTTCATTTTTTATATTTATATAATTTTGTACACAATACTCGGACGTTGATTGACTCTTGTTACTACGACAAATATGATAAATCGTTAGTGAATTATTCTCGCGAATAACAAAAAAATAACAAATGAGATTCAAAAGTAAAAAAATATTTCTGATTATTCGCCAGATATTCGTAAGAAGTTGGGGTCCTGTTTATACATCTCGTCATTCCTATTTTTTATGAAAAATTCTCACTCTCGCGGGGGCTGGTTTCGGAATCATCGCGATACGTGGTACGGCAAAACGAGTTGAAAACTCGAAACTTTCGCATTTCGGAGGAAGTCACTTTTGTACCGAGGAAATGTGAGATGAGAATTGGGGGAGGGCGAGGGAAGGGGGAATGCACGAACGAACCATCCTGTTCTTCTCGCTTACCTCCAGAAGAATCCGGACGAGCATTGGACCGAAAACGCGCCACTTGGAGCGAGACGATGCACTCGGGCTATATCTATACATAATATATATAGTATGATGAAACATAAAGAGAATATAGGAAAAAGGGATTGCGTACGCGATTCTCCAATCCCTTTTCCCCTGCCCGCCGCCCCTCTCCGTCTCACTTTCGAGCGACTTTTCCGCACACTCCGGTAGTTTCCTCTGCTTTTAAACTAGCGAAACTATTGCATTTTCTTATGACCAACGAAACTATACAAGCGAGAGTAAAGAGAGAAAGAGAAAGAAACGGAGACAGTCTCTAGTCTCTAGTCCCCGTGTACCGTCTTCATAGTGGCTTCCCCTTTGTTCAGCTCTATTTTTCTTTTATCTTACTGTATATATATATATATATATATATATATATATATATATAGGTACTTTAGTTCACCGAGAAACGGTATCTTGTCTGTCTATATACGGCCTGTGTTCTTATACTCGACTTTATACATACATACGTACCTATATAAAGAAACAAGAAGATGAAGCAGAATGGGTGGATGGTATATATATATATATATATATATGTGTATGTGTGTGTGTGTAAAAACGTGAACCCTTTTTAGTTCTTCCTCTTCTTGTTTCGTCTTTCCGTTTGAGTTTCTCGTCTTTTTTTCGTTTGGCCCATCCCCGGCCCAAACGTAGCCGAATTGTGCCCAAACGACTTATATATATATATATATGTGATTTTCACGAAGAAAACGCGGAATTCGCCGTTCCCTTTTCAACCGGTGCAGAAAGCCTTTCTCGTTGGCTCGTACGCACGGTCGCTCTTCGCCTGACGAAAAAACGCAACTAGATGGGGAAAAAGTAACGAAGGGAAGGAGGAGGAGGAAGAGAACGAGCGAATGTATATATATATATATATTTTTCGTTCATTCGTTCGCCAGTTTCAACTTGTTGGAAAAATTGCATCGTGCAAGCGGAAGAAACGAGGCTTATCGAATTTCAATTAAACGGTCGTTATGGTAAATAATTTTTCTTCCCAACCGTAAATTTACGACAATTCTTCTTAAAATCGAATAATCGTTTCTCACAATGGATATTTGGATCAACAAGTCTTCTACTTTTCCGACGCGTTTGAAATATCGTGAAAAATATTTTTCCAACGGCGACTTAAAATTTGCCAAAGATTTATGCTTTTGACTCGCTTCCCGCGTTATCGCGTTCGAGGAAGTGAGAACGAGCGAAGTGAGTTCGATGTTGGATTATAAAGTGGGATCGTGGCGCCGTTTCCACTCGAGGAAAGAATAAAAAAAGAAAAGGAAAAAAAAACTAGCAGAAAACGAATTCCAATATTTCATAAATACATAAAATCGTGGGGGATATCGTATCGGGAGAATTTTCACTATACGCGGAAGTCGGGCCAGAGGGAAGGAAGGACAGGGGTGGATAATTCGACGATTCTCTCGCGTTTCTGTGTATGCTCGAGGGGTGGCTTTTTCTATAGGGCGATAGACGCTAGTATCGTATCAGTCATCTCTCAAGGGTGAACGTGACGAAAAAAAAGAGAAAAAAAGAAAGAAGAATAAGACCACGATCGGCTGGTCTGTGAGACGACGAACAATTTTACACCGTTTCGTCCCCTCCACCCTTTTTCTTCCATTGGAATATTCTATAAATATACATATATATATATATATATATATATATATATATGTGTGTGTGTGTGTATGTGTGAAGTATTATATGCTCGGAAAACTTTTCGAGCTACGGAATTGAATTTAAATTGAAAAAGATTGTCGCGGGGTAAATTAAAATGGCCGAAGTGAACTCGTCCGTGGCGAGTGAATAATGGATGGAACTGACAAGACGAAAAAGGAAGTACGCGAGAAAAAAGATAACGGGTTATACAGTAACGCGAGAATTGTTCCTGTCAATTAACGTGCGCATCGTTAATTTATTGCTCAATTGGTCGGAGGAAAGATCGAGCGAAAAGGGAATTGAGAAAGAACAAAAAAATAAACAAAGAAACTATGAATAAATGTGAAGTGTCAAAATTATGTTAAATGAATAAATTATACGCACGGGAGCGTAAAAAAACTGATTGGGAAGACACGATATGCTAAAAGCTCCAAGTGCTGGAACAATCGACAGCTATGTAAGCGATGAAAAGGAAAGAATGGAGCGGGCGAGAGAGCTTAAAGTGTCCTATCTATATGTACATACATCCATATGTATGTTACTGTATATATATATATATATATATATATATATATATATATATATACAGTATATACTACTACAGTATATATTACTGTATATATATATATATATATATATATATACAGGTCGCACAATTTCGCAGAGCGAGCACGAACGTGGTTCAACTCTCGCATTGCGCCTCAGCCTCGCGCTGAATTAAAACGGCGGAAGTGGGCAAACAAAATAACAGCACAGTTGGTTTCTCTGAGAAAGTGTGCACCTATGTGTGTGTGTCTGTATGTGTGTGAAAGAGAGAGAGAGAGCGAGAGAGAGAGAGAGAGAAAGGCCACAGTAAAGCAACGGGGGCGTTATCGCTGACTCTTTCTTTCTTCTATTCTCCATTCTGTAGGTACTCTGCAACCCTATCGCAACCTACCTACCCCCTCTTGCCTCTCAGCCCTCCAGCCAAAAACTCAACGAACCATTTCTCGAACTATACATTCAACGTGCGAGTTCTGCCGCTCTCTCTCTCTCTCTCTCTCTCTCTTTTTAACTCTCATTTCTCTCTCTCTCTCTCTTTCTCTCTCGTTTTTTTTTGCGTTTCCGTGACTCGTGTTTGTACACGCGTTTGTACATCGCACACGTGTGTAAACGTAATTTCACAGGTGAATCGACCGGTGACTGCTGACATGAACCTACGTGGTGTGCATTCGTGCGTTCATTTGTTTCTTCATTTGTTTACATATGTGTGGTGCTCGATGAATTTCATCACGGTAGTTTGGCGCGTCTATTTACTCATTATTTCTACAGAAACTGTATATCCGCGAGTAATTGAACCGTATATATATATATATATATTTTTTTTGTATCGTTATCATGAAACATATAACGCGTTTGCGTGGATATTTATCCCGTCTTTGACATTTTCGTCGACGATGCAAAGTCGACAAGTCGATCGGTTCATTACGTACACGCGAATCGTCGGTGGTACAACGTCATTCCTATATCGTCGCTCTCGTTCCTATCGATGTTTCGTACATGTACGCGCGTAAATATCGAACCGATGGTTACTCACCGTATCGGCTCAACGACGAGAAGCTTTTCGACGTGCTGTTTACAGAAAGGATCGATTTATGTTCGAATGAAAAAAACCGCGATCGAGGCACACCGTGAAAAGACGCGAGACGAGCGAGAGGGTGAGAGACCATTTTTTTTCGCTGACGAGAACGTATAAAAGTTGGATATAGGGAGGCCGGGGGAGGATGAGAGTCTCGAAACGAGAAAATCGAACGAATACTCGTTCGTCCGTCATACTCTTTTCTTTCCTCGATCCACGTCCCCATCGTCCATAATTGTTTCTCATCCCCTCTCCTATTATCCCTGTTCCAACGTGTTCTCTATTTTTTCCACGATTTCCTCTTCGTCGAACTCGCGATATTCGTATTTTTTTTTCTTTCTTCGGCATCTTTTACGATGTTTCTCCCCGCGACTTTTATTTTTTTGCTCGCACGAGAACCGAGCAACGGCTAAACGAGATGAAATTTTACGACCCGAATATACGCGCATATATATACACAGACGCATATCTCTTTCGTTGCATGAGAATTGTTTTTTCAAGGGTGAAAATATCCAACCCCCTTCCCTGAAATCGAACGGTTTCCGAAACGACCACTCGGGCATTCTCCCTCGGGTAAAGAGTAGAACGAAATTTCCATTTTTTTCCCTACCCCCGCGAGTCTCTTTTCTTCAGACAAATGGCGATGCACGAGACCGAGAACGAC
>CATOQI010000020.1:0-12500 GCA_951802705.1 Netelia virgata
CGATCGGGGTCGAGAATTGAAGAGCGGACCCGTGTCCCGCGGGGAGTTCGAGAATGAATATCGACAGGATCCGGCTGTTGAACGGGACGGAGAATAAAAAAAAAAAAAAAAAAAAAAAAAAAAAAAAAAAAAAAAATTACAAGTCCAACGCCGCTCGCGTCGTCTATAGTATTGCTCGGACGCGTGGACCGATCGGGCGTGGAATTTCGCCCGTGGACCGATCGAGGGCATGAAACGAGGCGTGGACCGATCGGGGTCGAGAATTGAAGAGCGGACCCGTGTCCCCGCGGGGAGTTCGAGAATGAATATCGATAGGATCCGGCTGTTGAACGGGACGGAGAATAAAAAAAAAAAAAAAAAAAAAAAAAAAAAAAAAAAAAAAAAAATTACAAGTCCAACGCCGCTCGCGTCGTCTATAGTATTGCTCGGACGCGTGACCGATCGGGCGTGGAATTTTGCCCGTGGACCGATCGAGGGCATGAAACGAGGCGTGGACCGATCGGGGTCGAGAATTGAAGAGCGGACCCGTGTCCCGCGGGGAGTTCGAGAATGAATATCGACAGGATCCGGCTGTTGAACGGGACGGAGAATAAAAAAAAAAAAAAAAAAAAAAAAAAAAAAAAAAAAAAATTACAAGTCCAACGCCGCTCGCGTCGTCTATAGTATTGCTCGGACGCGTGGACCGATCGGGCGTGGAATTTTGCCCGTGGACCGATCGAGGGCATGAAACGAGGCGTGGACCGATCGGGGTCGAGAATTGAAGAGCGGACCCGTGTCCCGCGGGGAGTTCGAGAATGAATATCGATAGGATCCGGCTGTTGAACGGGACGGAGAATAAAAAAAAAAAAAAAAAAAAAAAAAAAAAAAAAAAAAAATTACAAGTCCAACGCCGCTCGCGTCGTCTATAGTATTGCTCGGACGCGTGGACCGATCGGGCGTGGAATTTTGCCCGTGGACCGATCGAGGGCATGAAACGAGGCGTGGACCGATCGGGGTCGAGAATTGAAGAGCGGACCCGTGTCCCGCGGGGAGTTCGAGAATGAATATCGACAGGATCCGGCTGTTGAACGGGACGGAGAATAAAAAAAAAAAAAAAAAAAAAAAAAAAAAAAAAAAAAAAAATTACAAGTCCAACGCCGCTCGCGTCGTCTATAGTATTGCTCGGACGCGTGGACCGATCGGGCGTGGAATTTCGCCCGTGGACCGATCGAGGGCATGAAACGAGGCGTGGACCGATCGGGGTCGAGAATTGAAGAGCGGACCCGTGTCCCGCGGGGAGTTCGAGAATGAATATCGATAGGATCCGGCTGTTGAACGGGACGGAGAATAAAAAAAAAAAAAAAAAAAAAAAAAAAAAAAAAAAAAAAAATTACAAGTCCAACGCCGCTCGCGTCGTCTATAGTATTGCTCGGACGCGTGGACCGATCGGGCGTGGAATTTTGCCCGTGGACCGATCGAGGGCATGAAACGAGGCGTGGACCGATCGGGGTCGAGAATTGAAGAGCGGACCCGTGTCCCGCGGGGAGTTCGAGAATGAATATCGACAGGATCCGGCTGTTGAACGGGACGGAGAATAAAAAAAAAAAAAAAAAAAAAAAAAAAAAAAAAAAAAAATTACAAGTCCAACGCCGCTCGCGTCGTCTATAGTATTGCTCGGACGCGTGGACCGATCGGGCGTGGAATTTTGCCCGTGGACCGATCGAGGGCATGAAACGAGGCGTGGACCGATCGGGGTCGAGAATTGAAGAGCGGACCCGTGTCCCGCGGGGAGTTCGAGAATGAATATCGATAGGATCCGGCTGTTGAACGGGACGGAGAATAAAAAAAAAAAAAAAAAAAAAAAAAAAAAAAAAAAAAATTACAAGTCCAACGCCGCTCGCGTCGTCTATAGTATTGCTCGGACGCGTGGACCGATCGGGCGTGGAATTTTGCCCGTGGACCGATCGAGGGCATGAAACGAGGCGTGGACCGATCGGGGTCGAGAATTGAAGAGCGGACCCGTGTCCCGCGGGGAGTTCGAGAATGAATATCGATAGGATCCGGCTGTTGAACGGGACGGAGAATAAAAAAAAAAAAAAAAAAAAAAAAAAAAAAAAAAAAAAAATTACAAGTCCAACGCCGCTCGCGTCGTCTATAGTATTGCTCGGACGCGTGGACCGATCGGGCGTGGAATTTTGCCCGTGGACCGATCGAGGGCATGAAACGAGGCGTGGACCGATCGGGGTCGAGAATTGAAGAGCGGACCCGTGTCCCGCGGGGAGTTCGAGAATGAATATCGACAGGATCCGGCTGTTGAACGGGACGGAGAATAAAAAAAAAAAAAAAAAAAAAAAAAAAAAAAAAAAAAAAATTACAAGTCCAACGCCGCTCGCGTCGTCTATAGTATTGCTCGGACGCGTGGACCGATCGGGCGTGGAATTTTGCCCGTGGACCGATCGAGGGCATGAAACGAGGCGTGGACCGATCGGGGTCGAGAATTGAAGAGCGGACCCGTGTCCCGCGGGGAGTTCGAGAATGAATATCGATAGGATCCGGCTGTTGAACGGGACGGAGAATAAAAAAAAAAAAAAAAAAAAAAAAAAAAAAAAAAAAAAAAATTACAAGTCCAACGCCGCTCGCGTCGTCTATAGTATTGCTCGGACGCGTGGACCGATCGGGCGTGGAATTTTGCCCGTGGACCGATCGAGGGCATGAAACGAGGCGTGGACCGATCGGGGTCGAGAATTGAAGAGCGGACCCGTGTCCCGCGGGGAGTTCGAGAATGAATATCGACAGGATCCGGCTGTTGAACGGGACGGAGAATAAAAAAAAAAAAAAAAAAAAAAAAAAAAAAAAAAAAAAAATTACAAGTCCAACGCCGCTCGCGTCGTCTATAGTATTGCTCGGACGCGTGGACCGATCGGGCGTGGAATTTCGCCCGTGGACCGATCGAGGGCATGAAACGAGGCGTGGACCGATCGGGGTCGAGAATTGAAGAGCGGACCCGTGTCCCGCGGGGAGTTCGAGAATGAATATCGATAGGATCCGGCTGTTGAACGGGACGGAGAATAAAAAAAAAAAAAAAAAAAAAAAAAAAAAAAAAAAAAAAAATTACAAGTCCAACGCCGCTCGCGTCGTCTATAGTATTGCTCGGACGCGTGGACCGATCGGGCGTGGAATTTTGCCCGTGGACCGATCGAGGGCATGAAACGAGGCGTGGACCGATCGGGGTCGAGAATTGAAGAGCGGACCCGTGTCCCGCGGGGAGTTCGAGAATGAATATCGACAGGATCCGGCTGTTGAACGGGACGGAGAATAAAAAAAAAAAAAAAAAAAAAAAAAAAAAAAAAAAAAAAATTACAAGTCCAACGCCGCTCGCGTCGTCTATAGTATTGCTCGGACGCGTGGACCGATCGGGCGTGGAATTTTGCCCGTGGACCGATCGAGGGCATGAAACGAGGCGTGGACCGATCGGGGTCGAGAATTGAAGAGCGGACCCGTGTCCCGCGGGGAGTTCGAGAATGAATATCGATAGGATCCGGCTGTTGAACGGGACGGAGAATAAAAAAAAAAAAAAAAAAAAAAAAAAAAAAAAAAAAAATTACAAGTCCAACGCCGCTCGCGTCGTCTATAGTATTGCTCGGACGCGTGGACCGATCGGGCGTGGAATTTTGCCCGTGGACCGATCGAGGGCATGAAACGAGGCGTGGACCGATCGGGGTCGAGAATTGAAGAGCGGACCCGTGTCCCGCGGGGAGTTCGAGAATGAATATCGACAGGATCCGGCTGTTGAACGGGACGGAGAATAAAAAAAAAAAAAAAAAAAAAAAAAAAAAAAAAAAAAAAAATTACAAGTCCAACGCCGCTCGCGTCGTCTATAGTATTGCTCGGACGCGTGGACCGATCGGGCGTGGAATTTTGCCCGTGGACCGATCGAGGGCATGAAACGAGGCGTGGACCGATCGGGGTCGAGAATTGAAGAGCGGACCCGTGTCCCGCGGGGAGTTCGAGAATGAATATCGATAGGATCCGGCTGTTGAACGGGACGGAGAATAAAAAAAAAAAAAAAAAAAAAAAAAAAAAAAAAAAAAAAATTACAAGTCCAACGCCGCTCGCGTCGTCTATAGTATTGCTCGGACGCGTGGACCGATCGGGCGTGGAATTTCGCCCGTGGACCGATCGAGGGCATGAAACGAGGCGTGGACCGATCGGGGTCGAGAATTGAAGAGCGGACCCGTGTCCCGCGGGGAGTTCGAGAATGAATATCGATAGGATCCGGCTGTTGAACGGGACGGAGAATAAAAAAAAAAAAAAAAAAAAAAAAAAAAAAAAAAAAAAAATTACAAGTCCAACGCCGCTCGCGTCGTCTATAGTATTGCTCGGACGCGTGGACCGATCGGGCGTGGAATTTTGCCCGTGGACCGATCGAGGGCATGAAACGAGGCGTGGACCGATCGGGGTCGAGAATTGAAGAGCGGACCCGTGTCCCGCGGGGAGTTCGAGAATGAATATCGATAGGATCCGGCTGTTGAACGGGACGGAGAATAAAAAAAAAAAAAAAAAAAAAAAAAAAAAAAAAAAAAAATTACAAGTCCAACGCCGCTCGCGTCGTCTATAGTATTGCTCGGACGCGTGGACCGATCGGGCGTGGAATTTCGCCCGTGGACCGATCGAGGGCATGAAACGAGGCGTGGACCGATCGGGGTCGAGAATTGAAGAGCGGACCCGTGTCCCGCGGGGAGTTCGAGAATGAATATCGATAGGATCCGGCTGTTGAACGGGACGGAGAATAAAAAAAAAAAAAAAAAAAAAAAAAAAAAAAAAAAAAAAAATTACAAGTCCAACGCCGCTCGCGTCGTCTATAGTATTGCTCGGACGCGTGGACCGATCGGGCGTGGAATTTTGCCCGTGGACCGATCGAGGGCATGAAACGAGGCGTGGACCGATCGGGGTCGAGAATTGAAGAGCGGACCCGTGTCCCGCGGGGAGTTCGAGAATGAATATCGACAGGATCCGGCTGTTGAACGGGACGGAGAATAAAAAAAAAAAAAAAAAAAAAAAAAAAAAAAAAAAAAAAATTACAAGTCCAACGCCGCTCGCGTCGTCTATAGTATTGCTCGGACGCGTGGACCGATCGGGCGTGGAATTTTGCCCGTGGACCGATCGAGGGCATGAAACGAGGCGTGGACCGATCGGGGTCGAGAATTGAAGAGCGGACCCGTGTCCCGCGGGGAGTTCGAGAATGAATATCGATAGGATCCGGCTGTTGAACGGGACGGAGAATAAAAAAAAAAAAAAAAAAAAAAAAAAAAAAAAAAAAAATTACAAGTCCAACGCCGCTCGCGTCGTCTATAGTATTGCTCGGACGCGTGGACCGATCGGGCGTGGAATTTTGCCCGTGGACCGATCGAGGGCATGAAACGAGGCGTGGACCGATCGGGGTCGAGAATTGAAGAGCGGACCCGTGTCCCGCGGGGAGTTCGAGAATGAATATCGACAGGATCCGGCTGTTGAACGGGACGGAGAATAAAAAAAAAAAAAAAAAAAAAAAAAAAAAAAAAAAAAAAAATTACAAGTCCAACGCCGCTCGCGTCGTCTATAGTATTGCTCGGACGCGTGGACCGATCGGGCGTGGAATTTTGCCCGTGGACCGATCGAGGGCATGAAACGAGGCGTGGACCGATCGGGGTCGAGAATTGAAGAGCGGACCCGTGTCCCGCGGGGAGTTCGAGAATGAATATCGATAGGATCCGGCTGTTGAACGGGACGGAGAATAAAAAAAAAAAAAAAAAAAAAAAAAAAAAAAAAAAAAAAAATTACAAGTCCAACGCCGCTCGCGTCGTCTATAGTATTGCTCGGACGCGTGGACCGATCGGGCGTGGAATTTTGCCCGTGGACCGATCGAGGGCATGAAACGAGGCGTGGACCGATCGGGGTCGAGAATTGAAGAGCGGACCCGTGTCCCGCGGGGAGTTCGAGAATGAATATCGATAGGATCCGGCTGTTGAACGGGACGGAGAATAAAAAAAAAAAAAAAAAAAAAAAAAAAAAAAAAAAAAAAATTACAAGTCCAACGCCGCTCGCGTCGTCTATAGTATTGCTCGGACGCGTGGACCGATCGGGCGTGGAATTTTGCCCGTGGACCGATCGAGGGCATGAAACGAGGCGTGGACCGATCGGGGTCGAGAATTGAAGAGCGGACCCGTGTCCCGCGGGGAGTTCGAGAATGAATATCGATAGGATCCGGCTGTTGAACGGGACGGAGAATAAAAAAAAAAAAAAAAAAAAAAAAAAAAAAAAAAAAAAAATTACAAGTCCAACGCCGCTCGCGTCGTCTATAGTATTGCTCGGACGCGTGGACCGATCGGGCGTGGAATTTCGCCCGTGGACCGATCGAGGGCATGAAACGAGGCGTGGACCGATCGGGGTCGAGAATTGAAGAGCGGACCCGTGTCCCGCGGGGAGTTCGAGAATGAATATCGATAGGATCCGGCTGTTGAACGGGACGGAGAATAAAAAAAAAAAAAAAAAAAAAAAAAAAATTACAAGTCCAACGCCGCTCGCGTCGTCTATAGTATTGCTCGGACGCGTGGACCGATCGGGCGTGGAATTTTGCCCGTGGACCGATCGAGGGCATGAAACGAGGCGTGGACCGATCGGGGTCGAGAATTGAAGAGCGGACCCGTGTCCCGCGGGGAGTTCGAGAATGAATATCGACAGGATCCGGCTGTTGAACGGGACGGAGAATAAAAAAAAAAAAAAAAAAAAAAAAAAAAAAAAAAAAAAATTACAAGTCCAACGCCGCTCGCGTCGTCTATAGTATTGCTCGGACGCGTGGACCGATCGGGCGTGGAATTTCGCCCGTGGACCGATCGAGGGCATGAAACGAGGCGTGGACCGATCGGGGTCGAGAATTGAAGAGCGGACCCGTGTCCCGCGGGGAGTTCGAGAATGAATATCGATAGGATCCGGCTGTTGAACGGGACGGAGAATAAAAAAAAAAAAAAAAAAAAAAAAAAAAAAAAAAAAAAAATTACAAGTCCAACGCCGCTCGCGTCGTCTATAGTATTGCTCGGACGCGTGGACCGATCGGGCGTGGAATTTTGCCCGTGGACCGATCGAGGGCATGAAACGAGGCGTGGACCGATCGGGGTCGAGAATTGAAGAGCGGACCCGTGTCCCGCGGGGAGTTCGAGAATGAATATCGACAGGATCCGGCTGTTGAACGGGACGGAGAATAAAAAAAAAAAAAAAAAAAAAAAAAAAAAAAAAAAAAAAATTACAAGTCCAACGCCGCTCGCGTCGTCTATAGTATTGCTCGGACGCGTGGACCGATCGGGCGTGGAATTTTGCCCGTGGACCGATCGAGGGCATGAAACGAGGCGTGGACCGATCGGGGTCGAGAATTGAAGAGCGGACCCGTGTCCCGCGGGGAGTTCGAGAATGAATATCGATAGGATCCGGCTGTTGAACGGGACGGAGAATAAAAAAAAAAAAAAAAAAAAAAAAAAAAAAAAAAAAAATTACAAGTCCAACGCCGCTCGCGTCGTCTATAGTATTGCTCGGACGCGTGGACCGATCGGGCGTGGAATTTTGCCCGTGGACCGATCGAGGGCATGAAACGAGGCGTGGACCGATCGGGGTCGAGAATTGAAGAGCGGACCCGTGTCCCGCGGGGAGTTCGAGAATGAATATCGACAGGATCCGGCTGTTGAACGGGACGGAGAATAAAAAAAAAAAAAAAAAAAAAAAAAAAAAAAAAAAAAAAAATTACAAGTCCAACGCCGCTCGCGTCGTCTATAGTATTGCTCGGACGCGTGGACCGATCGGGCGTGGAATTTTGCCCGTGGACCGATCGAGGGCATGAAACGAGGCGTGGACCGATCGGGGTCGAGAATTGAAGAGCGGACCCGTGTCCCGCGGGGAGTTCGAGAATGAATATCGATAGGATCCGGCTGTTGAACGGGACGGAGAATAAAAAAAAAAAAAAAAAAAAAAAAAAAAAAAAAAAAAAAAATTACAAGTCCAACGCCGCTCGCGTCGTCTATAGTATTGCTCGGACGCGTGGACCGATCGGGCGTGGAATTTTGCCCGTGGACCGATCGAGGGCATGAAACGAGGCGTGGACCGATCGGGGTCGAGAATTGAAGAGCGGACCCGTGTCCCGCGGGGAGTTCGAGAATGAATATCGATAGGATCCGGCTGTTGAACGGGACGGAGAATAAAAAAAAAAAAAAAAAAAAAAAAAAAAAAAAAAAAAAAATTACAAGTCCAACGCCGCTCGCGTCGTCTATAGTATTGCTCGGACGCGTGGACCGATCGGGCGTGGAATTTTGCCCGTGGACCGATCGAGGGCATGAAACGAGGCGTGGACCGATCGGGGTCGAGAATTGAAGAGCGGACCCGTGTCCCGCGGGGAGTTCGAGAATGAATATCGATAGGATCCGGCTGTTGAACGGGACGGAGAATAAAAAAAAAAAAAAAAAAAAAAAAAAAAAAAAAAAAAAAATTACAAGTCCAACGCCGCTCGCGTCGTCTATAGTATTGCTCGGACGCGTGGACCGATCGGGCGTGGAATTTCGCCCGTGGACCGATCGAGGGCATGAAACGAGGCGTGGACCGATCGGGGTCGAGAATTGAAGAGCGGACCCGTGTCCCGCGGGGAGTTCGAGAATGAATATCGATAGGATCCGGCTGTTGAACGGGACGGAGAATAAAAAAAAAAAAAAAAAAAAAAAAAAAATTACAAGTCCAACGCCGCTCGCGTCGTCTATAGTATTGCTCGGACGCGTGGACCGATCGGGCGTGGAATTTTGCCCGTGGACCGATCGAGGGCATGAAACGAGGCGTGGACCGATCGGGGTCGAGAATTGAAGAGCGGACCCGTGTCCCGCGGGGAGTTCGAGAATGAATATCGATAGGATCCGGCTGTTGAACGGGACGGAGAATAAAAAAAAAAAAAAAAAAAAAAAAAAAAAAAAAAAAAATTACAAGTCCAACGCCGCTCGCGTCGTCTATAGTATTGCTCGGACGCGTGGACCGATCGGGCGTGGAATTTTGCCCGTGGACCGATCGAGGGCATGAAACGAGGCGTGGACCGATCGGGGTCGAGAATTGAAGAGCGGACCCGTGTCCCGCGGGGAGTTCGAGAATGAATATCGACAGGATCCGGCTGTTGAACGGGACGGAGAATAAAAAAAAAAAAAAAAAAAAAAAAAAAAAAAAAAAAAAAAATTACAAGTCCAACGCCGCTCGCGTCGTCTATAGTATTGCTCGGACGCGTGGACCGATCGGGCGTGGAATTTTGCCCGTGGACCGATCGAGGGCATGAAACGAGGCGTGGACCGATCGGGGTCGAGAATTGAAGAGCGGACCCGTGTCCCGCGGGGAGTTCGAGAATGAATATCGATAGGATCCGGCTGTTGAACGGGACGGAGAATAAAAAAAAAAAAAAAAAAAAAAAAAAAAAAAAAAAAAAAAATTACAAGTCCAACGCCGCTCGCGTCGTCTATAGTATTGCTCGGACGCGTGGACCGATCGGGCGTGGAATTTTGCCCGTGGACCGATCGAGGGCATGAAACGAGGCGTGGACCGATCGGGGTCGAGAATTGAAGAGCGGACCCGTGTCCCGCGGGGAGTTCGAGAATGAATATCGATAGGATCCGGCTGTTGAACGGGACGGAGAATAAAAAAAAAAAAAAAAAAAAAAAAAAAAAAAAAAAAAAAATTACAAGTCCAACGCCGCTCGCGTCGTCTATAGTATTGCTCGGACGCGTGGACCGATCGGGCGTGGAATTTTGCCCGTGGACCGATCGAGGGCATGAAACGAGGCGTGGACCGATCGGGGTCGAGAATTGAAGAGCGGACCCGTGTCCCGCGGGGAGTTCGAGAATGAATATCGATAGGATCCGGCTGTTGAACGGGACGGAGAATAAAAAAAAAAAAAAAAAAAAAAAAAAAAAAAAAAAAAAAATTACAAGTCCAACGCCGCTCGCGTCGTCTATAGTATTGCTCGGACGCGTGGACCGATCGGGCGTGGAATTTCGCCCGTGGACCGATCGAGGGCATGAAACGAGGCGTGGACCGATCGGGGTCGAGAATTGAAGAGCGGACCCGTGTCCCGCGGGGAGTTCGAGAATGAATATCGATAGGATCCGGCTGTTGAACGGGACGGAGAATAAAAAAAAAAAAAAAAAAAAAAAAAAATTACAAGTCCAACGCCGCTCGCGTCGTCTATAGTATTGCTCGGACGCGTGGACCGATCGGGCGTGGAATTTTGCCCGTGGACCGATCGAGGGCATGAAACGAGGCGTGGACCGATCGGGGTCGAGAATTGAAGAGCGGACCCGTGTCCCGCGGGGAGTTCGAGAATGAATATCGACAGGATCCGGCTGTTGAACGGGACGGAGAATAAAAAAAAAAAAAAAAAAAAAAAAAAAAAAAAAAAAAAATTACAAGTCCAACGCCGCTCGCGTCGTCTATAGTATTGCTCGGACGCGTGGACCGATCGGGCGTGGAATTTCGCCCGTGGACCGATCGAGGGCATGAAACGAGGCGTGGACCGATCGGGGTCGAGAATTGAAGAGCGGACCCGTGTCCCGCGGGGAGTTCGAGAATGAATATCGATAGGATCCGGCTGTTGAACGGGACGGAGAATAAAAAAAAAAAAAAAAAAAAAAAAAAAAAAAAAAAAAAATTACAAGTCCAACGCCGCTCGCGTCGTCTATAGTATTGCTCGGACGCGTGGACCGATCGGGCGTGGAATTTTGCCCGTGGACCGATCGAGGGCATGAAACGAGGCGTGGACCGATCGGGGTCGAGAATTGAAGAGCGGACCCGTGTCCCGCGGGGAGTTCGAGAATGAATATCGATAGGATCCGGCTGTTGAACGGGACGGAGAATAAAAAAAAAAAAAAAAAAAAAAAAAAAAAAAAAAAAAATTACAAGTCCAACGCCGCTCGCGTCGTCTATAGTATTGCTCGGACGCGTGGACCGATCGGGCGTGGAATTTCGCCCGTGGACCGATCGAGGGCATGAAACGAGGCGTGGACCGATCGGGGTCGAGAATTGAAGAGCGGACCCGTGTCCCGCGGGGAGTTCGAGAATGAATATCGATAGGATCCGGCTGTTGAACGGGACGGAGAATAAAAAAAAAAAAAAAAAAAAAAAAAAAAAAAAAAAAAAAAATTACAAGTCCAACGCCGCTCGCGTCGTCTATAGTATTGCTCGGACGCGTGGACCGATCGGGCGTGGAATTTTGCCCGTGGACCGATCGAGGGCATGAAACGAGGCGTGGACCGATCGGGGTCGAGAATTGAAGAGCGGACCCGTGTCCCGCGGGGAGTTCGAGAATGAATATCGACAGGATCCGGCTGTTGAACGGGACGGAGAATAAAAAAAAAAAAAAAAAAAAAAAAAAAAAAAAAAAAA
This sequence comes from Netelia virgata, assembly GCA_951802705.1. Classification (NCBI taxonomy): domain Eukaryota; kingdom Metazoa; phylum Arthropoda; class Insecta; order Hymenoptera; family Ichneumonidae; genus Netelia; species Netelia virgata. The sequence goes on from CATOQI010000020.1 coordinate 11,410, forward strand.
AAATTACAAGTCCAACGCCGCTCGCGTCGTCTATAGTATTGCTCGGACGCGTGGACCGATCGGGCGTGGAATTTTGCCCGTGGACCGATCGAGGGCATGAAACGAGGCGTGGACCGATCGGGGTCGAGAATTGAAGAGCGGACCCGTGTCCCGCGGGGAGTTCGAGAATGAATATCGACAGGATCCGGCTGTTGAACGGGACGGAGAATAAAAAAAAAAAAAAAAAAAAAAAAAAAAAAAAAAAAAAAAATTACAAGTCCAACGCCGCTCGCGTCGTCTATAGTATTGCTCGGACGCGTGGACCGATCGGGCGTGGAATTTTGCCCGTGGACCGATCGAGGGCATGAAACGAGGCGTGGACCGATCGGGGTCGAGAATTGAAGAGCGGACCCGTGTCCCGCGGGGAGTTCGAGAATGAATATCGACAGGATCCGGCTGTTGAACGGGACGGAGAATAAAAAAAAAAAAAAAAAAAAAAAAAAAAAAAAAAAAAAAATTACAAGTCCAACGCCGCTCGCGTCGTCTATAGTATTGCTCGGACGCGTGGACCGATCGGGCGTGGAATTTTGCCCGTGGACCGATCGAGGGCATGAAACGAGGCGTGGACCGATCGGGGTCGAGAATTGAAGAGCGGACCCGTGTCCCGCGGGGAGTTCGAGAATGAATATCGATAGGATCCGGCTGTTGAACGGGACGGAGAATAAAAAAAAAAAAAAAAAAAAAAAAAAAAAAAAAAAAAAAAATTACAAGTCCAACGCCGCTCGCGTCGTCTATAGTATTGCTCGGACGCGTGGACCGATCGGGCGTGGAATTTTGCCCGTGGACCGATCGAGGGCATGAAACGAGGCGTGGACCGATCGGGGTCGAGAATTGAAGAGCGGACCCGTGTCCCGCGGGGAGTTCGAGAATGAATATCGATAGGATCCGGCTGTTGAACGGGACGGAGAATAAAAAAAAAAAAAAAAAAAAAAAAAAAAAAAAAAAAAAAAATTACAAGTCCAACGCCGCTCGCGTCGTCTATAGTATTGCTCGGACGCGTGGACCGATCGGGCGTGGAATTTTGCCCGTGGACCGATCGAGGGCATGAAACG
>CATOQI010000020.1:17500-22500 GCA_951802705.1 Netelia virgata
CTCACGTCTCCTATATACAACTCTGGGTCTGTTATGTACCAGCTTTTTGACTTGGTATTGATCCGGAACGTGCTGCATTTGGTCGCCGATAGCGCCATTCCGAGATCATTGAGGTATTTCTCCACTTTCCTTAGTTGGTTTTGTGCCGCTTTCCTGTCTCGCCCCAAGAGCACAAGATCGTCGGCAAATGCCAGTATCGACACCTCCTCTTCGCCGATACTTATACCTCTCGTTTCCGTGTCCACCTGCTCGATCATTTCGTCGATGGCTAGGTTGAATAGTAGTGGTGACAGCGGGTCTCCCTGCTTCACTCCTCTTCGTAATTCGATTTCCACTGTCCCATTCCTTCCTTTTATCGTCGTCTTGCATCCTTTGTACATTTCCTCTATGTACCTACTCACGTGCACTGGTACTGCCTTTCTCTCTAACCCTGACCGGAGGCTTTGATGCGGCACAGTATCGAACGCTTTGGATACGTCCAACACTGATACCACCCCTCCTCTGTCTGCTTTTGCGGCCGCAATGGTCTCATTCAGTATGAGAATATTCAAACTACATCCGTCCTCGGCGGTGAAACCTTTCTGCCGAGTGGACTGTTTGATAAAGCTGCGTAGCTTGCTATCAATGATGGCCGAGAAAATTCGCCCAATCATTGAGCCGACTGTTATTGGTCTCCAGTTCTTCGCGTCTTTGGTATCTTTCCCTGCTTTGGGAATCAGCGTCGTTCTATTTTGCTTGAAGGCCTCGGGGTAGTAGCTCTCCCTTATCAAGATGTTGTATAGAATAGCTAGAGTTTCTGGCACCCCCTTCTTGGTTAAATGGCACTTCTTAATTCCGTCGAGCCCTGGGGCTGACTCGCTTTTAATCTGTTTGATTCTCTCTCTGACTTCGTCCGGCTTGACTGGTTTGAATACCTCGTTTATGTCGCGCGGTTTTGGTGCTATTGCCTCTCTTTGTTCCGGGCCTGGCTGCCCCCAGAGCCCTTCGTACACCTCGGATATCTGTTGCGCTTGCGGCGGGTCTTGCCGGATTTGGAGATACGAGAAGTCTCCGCTTGCCGCCATCTCGGCTAGCTTCTTCGGACATTTGTCATAGAGAGCTTGACATCTTGCATATGCGTAGCGCTTTCTTCGATTGCTGTTCGCAGGCCTCCTATTATTGTTGTGAGACCTGGTCCTGCTTTGGTTTGCCGGGGCTTGTCGTGCCCTCTTGTTCACCTCGGCCCCTAAGGCTAAGGTATCTACTAGCCTTCTTGTTTGATCTTCCAAGGCTTGTCTTAGTAGTTCTGGCGCGCCCTCCGACACCTCCCAGCATACTCGGGTCTCTTCCCCTATCTCGCATATATCATTCTCTTCTGGCATTTCGATATTGCGAATATTTTCGGCCATCGCGTCCAACCACCTTTGCTGTTCGTGGTTCCGTTCGATTATTTCAGGATCTGGCTGCTCTTCGGCGCTCGCATATTCGTCAGATTCGCCCCCACTGCTATCTGTATTGCGTGGGGTCTCGCCTTGTTCCTGTTGTAGCTCGGGTTCGTCGCCCGAGCTCGATCCTCCCTCTTCGGCACTATTTGCGCTTTCCTGCGCTACTTCTTGTAGCCGCAAGCATCTCCTCTTATCGCTTATTTGTTTGGTCGTTTTGTCTGGGAAGTGCGCCTGTATCCTCTTATTTATATCTCGAGGCCGGTTTTGATACTCCGTCTCGAGTTGCCTTAGGCGTTCGGTTTCTTCCTCTGACCAAACATGGGCTCTCCTTCCTGGCTTCCCATCTCTTGTAAGTGCCTCCATTCTCTTTCTGTTTCGCACGGCCGGATGTTCCCATCGCTCGTGCTGGGACCTCCCTATCTGCGTCTCAAAGCGAGCATCGCAATGCTCGCATTGAAAGGTTCCTTGTTGTATGGGAGCTGGGCCTTTGCATTTTCCCTTGTGTCCGTTCCAGTTTCGTAGGCCTGGGAACACCCTTGCGCATCGGTTGCATCTATACGAGATGGCTATTTGCCGATGTTGCTCGCGCAGGTGTTTGGCCAGGTCACTCACCTGGAGGAACGCCAAGTTCTTGTTCTTGCTTAAGCAAGGCTCGCAGCTCGTTGGTCCTTCTAGAGGCATCCGGATCGACAGTCTTCGCATTTGCCTTTGACTAGCCTGGTCGTTCTCCGTAGTCCCCTGCCTAGCGGACAAGTCCGCCACGGGTGAACCGGGACCTGGTTCATCCGCGTCCGAGGCTTCGCCTTGTGTGTGGTCCATATTTTCGTTATTCCTCCTCCTGAGTCCTTCCCTCTTTCTGTCCGATCCAAATCTATTCCTTGTACACTCCAGTCCTTTGCCATGCTTACTCCCAGCTATTGCTGCACGCGCATTGCTTTTCTCCCAGCTAACTGAAAGAAAAAGCTGCCATGCTTACCGTTCTTGGTTTTCCTCCCTTTGCCTCTGATTCCGGGTCGGGAGTCCCCCCCGGAGCCAGTCCATTCATTGCCCTGTCGTTGCCAGCTTAACCTCCAGCAGTTGCTGCACGCGCATTGCTTCCTTCCAGCTATGCTGAAAAAAAAGCTGCGTTGCTCAGTGATCTTAGTTTTTCTCCCTTTGTCTCTGAACCCGGGTCGGGAGTCCTCCCCGGAGACTTCTAACTCGGGGATGCTGGGGTCGTTGCTCCCCATCGCTGCGATTTAGCCGGATACCCGGCAAATCGAGCTCCCCTGACTTGGTGTTGTTGATCTTAGCACTTTACCGATTTCTCGGCAAAGAGTTCCCAGCGGTCGCCACGTGGAGGCGCCAACAACATGTAACCATGACTCCCAATTAAGAGAGTCATAGTTACTCCCGCCTTTTTTTTTTTTTTTTTTTTTTTTTACTTAAAACTAACTTATGCTAAATACTATGTACAAACATATAATACAACATAATACAACATAATACAAACCGGTAATATAATACTAAGAAATACAGATATTTTAAATAGTAACACCATTAACAACTGCTTAACTAAAGAACTCAACTAGAACATTTTTTAAACCTATAGATTACTATACTTTTATTTATAAACGAACATATTTATTACATTTTCATTTTTCTACCTCTCACAATATCACAGCAAGCAAAATGCCTTAGGAGAATTAAGTTTAACTGGGACAATTTGCATTATTTTATTAATAAGTGCTTAGTACTACCCAGTCCGTCTTTGCCTGATGCTATGCTTTCCTTTTCATTCCTAGCCACCTTCCTCTTCATAGTGTCCTTCAGCGTCCGGTAGTCATCGACACTGGCTCGGTACACTTCCCCACATCTGACACACTCAAACAGTCGAGCCTTGTAGTTCACAATTCTATCTCTGATCACTACCCTTGGTCTCCCCTTTATGTAGGGGTTGTACCTCTTGCAGCTGCAGTTCAGTGTGTATGTCTTCCCTATCAAATGCTGTATTGTTGACATACGCATCATATTCTCTGCCACGCTGGTCGTTGACCCTTTCCTCGGTGATCTAGGGCCCACTTCCGAACTGCCACCTGAGGCATCCTACTTCTTGGGTTTGGGCTTGGTGCCCTGCTGCTTCCTGATCGTCAACTCAGAATCTAGATCTTCTGCTGTCACACCCACTGGAAGCCCACTTGCCTCATTCAGGAACTCGGTCAGTTCCTGTTCTGGATATTGCGACAGGGGCCTGGCAGTAGTAAAGATAGGTGCAGCATCCTTTAGCCTTCGGACTTGCATTGGTGCCACTCTAGGCTGGGCCTGGTCAAACATTCTGATAAGGTTTTCATATGAAAAAGCCTGTGGAACCCCGCCTGTAGCATACAATGCTATAGTCCCTATCCATCCTTCAAGTGGTGGTCTCTTCGACCCAATGTATTGCTTTAATGTCTTGATGACAATTAACTTCTTCATGTTCTCATCCTTGAGGTTCCTCGTTGCAGAAATAGCTGCACAAATAGCAAAGTTAGCATCTCCATATCTCAGTAAATGTCCCCCGCTCTGTGTGCTTTGGTTGATAAATTTAAGGCAATCTATTGGGGTAATTCCCAGGTTTTCTGCCATTTCTGGGATGTCAGTCCTACTGAAACATGCACCTGCCAGTGGTGTGAGCAGCAGCTGTGCTCTATCTACCTTGTAAGCATCCTCACAAACTCTAGCAAATGTCTCATGTGAAAGCAATGCTGCTTGCTTCAATGTTAGAGTCATGTGGTGAGGTTTATGGTCAATTTTGAACTCTGCGCCGTCCTCTTTATAAGTGCTTATGAACACCACGTGCTTCTTGCCATCTGCAGCTTGAGCTGGAAAGATAAATTTCCAAATTTTGTCCCCATTACCTTTCTTCACTTTTCTGGACTCTGGCCCTACTTCATATATCACTTTCCCTGCAAAATCCAAAGCAAGTGAAGGTGCATCTCCCAAGTTCTCCATGTAGTCATTGCAGTGCTTCTTGAACTCCACCTGAAGCATTGGCAGATCTATTGCCACACCGCCATGTGAGCCGACAAAGTCATTAGAGATTGTCCCATTGACAATAAAGGTTCTAAGGACCTGGTTATTGATGAGGTCCGTTGTCTTGGCACCCTCCACAGAATAGTCTGCATCAGCCATCCTGCAGTACTACTGGGCAGTCTGTGAATTTGATAGGTTCTATTCTATGTATGCTTGAGAAGTCGTTGGTGCACACTTGTAAGAAGTGTATCAAGTTAGATGTCACCACACTCACAGAGTCAAGTGAGTGATGCCAATCAGCTGGAAGCTGGCTGTCAACTATGATCAATTCTAAAGTTGATGGCGCCTGTGCTTTGCTTTCTAAGATACCCGTGTACTTAAATTCAGAGTTGTACACAACTGATTGCACACCAGAGTATACAGTATAGCACTCTTCACATAAGTACTGTGCCCCAGGAGATCCTTTAGACTTGCCTTTTTCTATAACAATGGTAATAGTTAAATTATTAATTCTGAACTTTGTGATAACTTCGTTATACATAGAGGTCGCTGCGTGCTGCTGCTGCGGTGTTAAGAGAGTCATAG
>CATOQI010000020.1:25000-27500 GCA_951802705.1 Netelia virgata
AATTGGCCCCATTCAAGATGGACTTGGACTCGGGCATACGCCTCGGGATGAGTGGATCCTCCCGAACACTACATTTCCCAGCGACAATGCCGCGGGATTCAGTGCTGGGCTCATTCCTGTTCGCTCGCCGCTACTAAGGAAATCCTGGTTAGTTTCTTTTCCTCCGCTTAGTAATATGCTTAAATTCAGCGGGTAGTCTCGCCTGCTCTGAGGTCGTCAAGTCAATTAGACTGAGATTACTTCAAGTGTTCGATTTATACACGCCGGCGACCGAGATCAACGCGTATTGCATGGTGGTGTTGTCTGTGTGTGAGTGTGTGGTGTGTGGCGCGTACGCACACCACCACGACGACGACACACGACACTACTCTCGTGGCGAGATGAGAGCCAGGGAAAAAGAGATCGTTCGAATGATTTCTCCGTCGTCGTTCTTTTCTCTGCTGGTTGAATATTATAAACAACCCAACAACACCGCGACACGGCTACGCAGTCGCATCTGTCCTTTCAAACTACAAGTAGCCCATGGACCCGATCGACCGGCCGTGCGGTTTGTGTAGAACGAGAGCGAGAATCGTCTCTCCGGCTCTTGGCTTTACTCGCCACGCACACGCATCCGCAAACTCGGTACGACGCAAATATCTCAAAATCTTCGATAATCTCGTTGACACGATGGCCGGATACATGCAGCAACAGAAAGCTTTTTACACTTTAATGCGCCAATAATATATAATCCGAAACGGGCATCGCTTGACGGCTTCTGAAAGAAACGTGGGAGTGGGCGGGGGCTTCGCCCGGAAGGCAGATCCGTCTCTCGTTAAGAGAGACTGCGCGCGCGCGCTTTGCTATGCACAACGGATGAAAAATGCCATATTATTATATATCGCAAAAAAATTTCAATTCGCGTTCTAACGATGTTGCTCTGCAAAGTCACTTCGGCACAAACACTCTTATCACACATATGATGAAGATATGTCCGGGGCCCTTCCCCTTTTTCGGCTTGCCCACAATCCACAATTTCAATCGTTCGCCGAAAATATCATTTAAGACGACGCCGAGGGAGCGCGCTTCTTCGGCGCGTTGCCGGGCGCCCCTCGACGAGCGTCCACAAAGTTCGCTTTATAATATAAAAATATAAGCAGTCTTTATGCGTAAAACGACCCTCAGCCAGGCGTGGTCCGGGAATTGTATCCGAGAACCGCAATGTGCGTTCGAAATGTCGATGTTCATGTGTCCTGCAGTTCACAAGTTGACGCGCAATTAGCTGCGTTCTTCATCGACCCACGAGCCAAGTGATCCACCGTTCAGGGTAATCGTATGGTTTTTTCATTTTTCTTTAAAACACAGCTTTATCAACACAATCTCAACGGGAACGAGCGCGCATTGAGCGACCCCCGAATTCGCCGTGACAAAATGTTTCGCGAGTCCGCGTACGAGACGCGCGTTCTCGCGAGCCGTCAGTCAGAGATGATATTCTCACACACTCCGAACGGTCGCACCGTTAGGCGCGACACGATCATCGTTGTTCATGAGAGTCACGTGACCGCGACAACGAGGCCAATCGATAAGTGGTCGGATTTTTTGTTAAACATCGGATATAAATATCAACAGAGTTTATAAACAAGCACCGATACCGTTCAAATTCGTGTATGCGCGCGTGCAACCACGATTCTGGGCGAAATTTCATTTAAAAGCCTCGGAAGACTCTGACAAGATTTTTGCCACGAGAATTCCTCTCCTCTCAATAATCAACGGTTTCGAGAGCGATCGCCCGATCAGCAAATAGAGGAGATAATTCGTCGTCCCGGTGAGAGACGACTCTTTTTCTCTCTTTCCGCCTCTCTTCTCCGACGCTCTCCTGTTCTCCGTTATATTGGTATATAGGCTGCCCAGACTCGCGCAAACAACTTTTTTCCACCATTTTGACTGGCCTCCGGAGTTGTCTTTGGAAGGAAAGTGTTTTATGAGCGAGGGGAGGAGGGCGGGGCACGCCGCGCGCGCGGCGACGCAGTCTCGAGGGACCGCATCGCACTTCGTCACAAACGCCGTTCCCTCTCTTCCTCTCCTTCCTCCTCATCTCTTTTTCTCCACTCTCGCGCCTTCCGACACCCTCGTTCGAAATTCGTGACTAATTGAGAAGGCATCTCGCGTGAGATCGAAAACCCCATCCCCACACGCCCCGCGTCGCCGCCTTCGCTAAAAGGGGGCACGGGGGGGCAGGAACGGTGTGGCCGAAAACACCGGCCTCCACAATTTTTATAGTAACACGAATATTGGATATTTTTTCGGTAACACATGGACAGGCGCGTCAGCGTCCCTCTTCCATTGCCCATTAAAATATTTTTTATTTTCGTACGCTTTTTTATTGTTCTGCATTGCATTATTCGCAAAGAGATAGAGTACGTTAATGATCCTTCCGCAGGTTCACCTACGGAAACCTTGTTACGACTTTTACTTCCTCTAAATGATCAAGTTTGGTCATCTTCCCGGCAACATCGGCAAT
>CATOQI010000020.1:30000-32804 GCA_951802705.1 Netelia virgata
TACGAGCCGACGCATCGCCTCTCTTATAGTAACGAGCTGGCCCGCCTGCGGTTCGGACCCGAGCGGTCTTAAGCACGGCGGTAAGGCGGGCGAACTAGCGTCAAACGGGACCGGACGCGGTCGACACCTTAGGACTTTGAAAAATTTTTGGAAAAAAGTTTTTCGAAGTTAGCAACCGTCTTCAAATGATTTTTTTTACGAAAACGACTATATTGAAATTATTTGTGGAAATGACTGTAACCCGGTCGAGCTTATGTCCATTATTCATGGAAGTTTCACGTGAACCGGTCGGCTTTCTGAAAAATGCGACGGCGCCGTGCTATAATTTCAGACTGGTTGCGAGGGAAGTTCGAGAATGAATATCGATAGGATCCGGCTGTTGAACGGGACGGAGAATAAAAAAAAAAAAAAAAAAAAAAAAAAAAATTACAAGTCCAACGCCGCTCGCGTCGTCTATAGTATTGCTCGGACGCGTGGACCGATCGGGCGTGGAATTTTGCCCGTGGACCGATCGAGGGCATGAAACGAGGCGTGGACCGATCGGGTCGAGAATTGAAGAGCGGGACCCGTGGTCCCGCGGGGAGTTCGAGAATGATATCGATAGGATCCGGCTGTTGAACGGGACGGAGAATAAAAAAAAAAAAAAAAAAAAAAAAAAAAAAAAATTACAAGTCCAACGCCGCTCGCGTCGTCTATAGTATTGCTCGGACGCGTGGACCGAATCGGGCGTGGAATTTTGCCCGTGGACCGATCGAGGGCATGAAACGAGGCGTGGACCGATCGGGGTCGAGAATTGAAGAGCGGACCCGTGTCCCGCGGGGAGTTCGAGAATGAATATCGATAGGATCCGGCTGTTGAACGGGACGGAGAATAAAAAAAAAAAAAAAAAAAAAAAAAAAAAAAAAAAATTACAAGTCCAACGCCGCTCGCGTCGTCTATAGTATTGCTCGGACGCGTGGACCGATCGGGCGTGGAATTTTGCCCGTGGACCGATCGAGGGCATGAAACCGAGGCGTGGACCGATCGGGGTCGAGAATTGAAGAGCGGACCCGTGTCCCGCGGGGAGTTCGAGAATGAATATCGATAGGATCCGGCTGTTTGAACGGGACGGAGAAGAAAAAAAAAAAAAAAAAAAAAAAAAAAAAAAAAAAAAAATTACAAGTCCAACGCCGCTCGCGTCGTCTATAGTATTGCTCGGACGCGTGGACCGATCGGGCGTGGAATTTTGCCCGTGGACCGATCGAGGGCATGAACGAGGCGTGGACCGATCGGGGTCGAGAATTGAAGAGCGGGACCCGTGTCCCGCGGGGAGTTCGAGAATGAATATCGACAGGATCCGGCTGTTGAACGGGACGGAGAATAAAAAAAAAAAAAAAAAAAAAAAAAAAAAAAAAAAAAAAATTACAAGTCCAACGCCGCTCGCGTCGTCTATAGTATTGCTCGGACGCGTGGACCGATCGGGCGTGGAATTTTGCCCGTGGACCGATCGAGGGCATGAAACGAGGCGTTGGACCGATCGGGGTCGAGAATTGAAGAGCGGACCCGTGTCCCGCGGGAGTTCGAGAATGAATATCGATAGGATCCGGCTGTTGAACGGGACGGAGAATAAAAAAAAAAAAAAAAAAAAAAAAAAAAAAAAAAAATTACAAGTCCAACGCCGCTCGCGTCGTTCTATAGTATTGCTCGGACGCGTGGACCGATCGGGCGTGGAATTTTGCCCCGTGGACCGATCGATGGCATGAAACGAGGCGTGGACCGATCGGGGTCGAGAATTGAAGAGCGGACCCGTGTCCGCGTCGGGAGTTCGAGAATGAATATCGACAGGATCCGGCTGTTGAAACGGGACGGAGAATAAAAAAAAAAAAAAAAAAAAAAAAAAAAAAAAAAAAAAAAAATTACAAGTCCAACGCCGCTCGCGTCGTCTATAGTATTGCTCGGACGCGTGGACCGATCGGGCGTGGAATTTTGCCCGTGGACCGATCGAGGGCATGAAACGAGGCGTGGACCGATCGGGGTCGAGAATTGAAGAGCGGGACCCGTGTCCCGCGGGGAGTTCGAGAATGAATATCGATAGGATCCGGCTGTTGAACGGGACGGAGAATAAAAAAAAAAAAAAAAAAAAAAAAAAAAAAAAAAAAAATTACAAGTCCAACGCCGCTCGCGTCGTCTATAGTATTGCTCGGACGCGTGGACCGATCGGGCGTGGGAATTTTCGCCCGTGGACCGATCGAGGGCATGGAAACGAGGCGTGGACCGATCGGGGTCGAGAATTGAAGAGCGGACCCGTGTCCCGCGGGAGGTTCGAGAATGAATATCGATAGGATCCGGCTGTTGAACGGGACGGAGAATAAAAAAAAAAAAAAAAAAAAAAAAAAAAAAAAAAAAAAAATTACAAGTCCAACGCCGCTCGCGTCGTCTATAGTATTGCTCGGACGCCGTGGACCGATCGGGCGTGGAATTTTGCCCGTGGGACCGATCGAGGGCATGTGAAACGAGGCGTGGACGCGATCGGGGTCGAGAATTGAAGAGCGGACCCGTTTGTCCCGCGGGGAGCTTCGAGAATGAATATCGATAGGATCCGGCTGTTGAACGGACGGAGAATAAAAAAAAAAAAAAAAAAAAAAAAAAAAAAAAAAAAAAAAATTACAAGTCCAACGCCGCTCGCGTCGTCTATAGTATTGCTCGGACGCGTGGACCGATCGGGCGGTGGAATTTTGCCCCGTGGACCGATCGAGGGCATGAAACGAGGCGTGGACCGCTATCGGGGTCGAGAATTGAAGAGCGGAGACCCGTGTCCGCGAGGG
>CATOQI010000021.1:92500-102500 GCA_951802705.1 Netelia virgata
ATAAATAAATAAATAAATAAATAAATAAATAAATAAATAAATAAATAAATAAATAAATAAATAAATAAATAAATAAATAAATAAATAAATAAATAAATAAATAAATAAATAAATAAATAAATAAATAAATAAATAAATAAATAAATAAATAAATAAATAAATAAATAAATAAATAAATAAATAAATAAATAAATAAATAAATAAATAAATAAATAAATAAATAAATAAATAAATAAATAAATAAATAAATAAATAAATAAATAAATAAATAAATAAATAAATAAATAAATAAATAAATAAATAAATAAATAAATAAATAAATAAATAAATAAATAAATAAATAAATAAATAAATAAATAAATAAATAAATAAATAAATAAATAAATAAATAAATAAATAAATAAATAAATAAATAAATAAATAAATAAATAAATAAATAAATAAATAAATAAATAAATAAATAAATAAATAAATAAATAAATAAATAAATAAATAAATAAATAAATAAATAAATAAATAAATAAATAAATAAATAAATAAATAAATAAATAAATAAATAAATAAATAAATAAATAAATAAATAAATAAATAAATAAATAAATAAATAAATAAATAAATAAATAAATAAATAAATAAATAAATAAATAAATAAATAAATAAATAAATAAATAAATAAATAAATAAATAAATAAATAAATAAATAAATAAATAAATAAATGAATGAATGAATGAATGAATGAATGAATAAATAAATAAATAAATAAATAAATAAATAAATAAATAAATAAATAAATAAATAAATAAATAAATAAATAAATAAATAAATAAATAAATAAATAAATAAATAAATAAATAAATAAATAAATAAATAAATAAATAAATAAATAAATAAATAAATAAATAAATAAATAAATAAATAAATAAATAAATAAATAAATAAATAAATAAATAAATAAATAAATAAATAAATAAATAAATAAATAAATAAATAAATAAATAAATAAATAAATAAATAAATAAATAAATAAATAAATAAATAAATAAATAAATAAATAAATAAATAAATAAATAAATAAATAAATAAATAAATAAATAAATAAATAAATAAATAAATAAATAAATAAATAAATAAATAAATAAATAAATAAATAAATAAATAAATAAATAAATAAATAAATAAATAAATAAATAAATAAATAAATAAATAAATAAATAAATAAATAAATAAATAAATAAATAAATAAATAAATAAATAAATAAATAAATAAATAAATAAATAAATAAATAAATAAATAAATAAATAAATAAATAAATAAATAAATAAATAAATAAATAAATAAATAAATAAATAAATAAATAAATAAATAAATAAATAAATAAATAAATAAATAAATAAATAAATAAATAAATAAATAAATAAATAAATAAATAAATAAATAAATAAATAAATAAATAAATAAATAAATAAATAAATAAATAAATAAATAAATAAATAAATAAATAAATAAATAAATAAATAAATAAATAAATAAATAAATAAATAAATAAATAAATAAATAAATAAATAAATAAATAAATAAATAAATAAATAAATAAATAAATAAATAAATAAATAAATAAATAAATAAATAAATAAATAAATAAATAAATAAATAAATAAATAAATAAATAAATAAATAAATAAATAAATAAATAAATAAATAAATAAATAAATAAATAAATAAATAAATAAATAAATAAATAAATAAATAAATAAATAAATAAATAAATAAATAAATAAATAAATAAATAAATAAATAAATAAATAAATAAATAAATAAATAAATAAATAAATAAATAAATAAATAAATAAATAAATAAATAAATAAATAAATAAATAAATAAATAAATAAATAAATAAATAAATAAATAAATAAATAAATAAATAAATAAATAAATAAATAAATAAATAAATAAATAAATAAATAAATAAATAAATAAATAAATAAATAAATAAATAAATAAATAAATAAATAAATAAATAAATAAATAAATAAATAAATAAATAAATAAATAAATAAATAAATAAATAAATAAATAAATAAATAAATAAATAAATAAATAAATAAATAAATAAATAAATAAATAAATAAATAAATAAATAAATAAATAAATAAATAAATAAATAAATAAATAAATAAATAAATAAATAAATAAATAAATAAATAAATAAATAAATAAATAAATAAATAAATAAATAAATAAATAAATAAATAAATAAATAAATAAATAAATAAATAAATAAATAAATAAATAAATAAATAAATAAATAAATAAATAAATAAATAAATAAATAAATAAATAAATAAATAAATAAATAAATAAATAAATAAATAAATAAATAAATAAATAAATAAATAAATAAATAAATAAATAAATAAATAAATAAATAAATAAATAAATAAATAAATAAATAAATAAATAAATAAATAAATAAATAAATAAATAAATAAATAAATAAATAAATAAATAAATAAATAAATAAATAAATAAATAAATAAATAAATAAATAAATAAATAAATAAATAAATAAATAAATAAATAAATAAATAAATAAATAAATAAATAAATAAATAAATAAATAAATAAATAAATAAATAAATAAATAAATAAATAAATAAATAAATAAATAAATAAATAAATAAATAAATAAATAAATAAATAAATAAATAAATAAATAAATAAATAAATAAATAAATAAATAAATAAATAAATAAATAAATAAATAAATAAATAAATAAATAAATAAATAAATAAATAAATAAATAAATAAATAAATAAATAAATAAATAAATAAATAAATAAACAAACAAACAAACAAACAAACAAATAAATAAATAAATAAATAAATAAATAAATAAATAAATAAATAAATAAATAAATAAATAAATAAATAAATAAATAAATAAATAAATAAATAAATAAATAAATAAATAAATAAATAAATAAATAAATAAATAAATAAATAAATAAATAAATAAATAAATAAATAAATAAATAAATAAATAAATAAATAAATAAATAAATAAATAAATAAATAAATAAATAAATAAATAAATAAATAAATAAATAAATAAATAAATAAATAAATAAATAAATAAATAAATAAATAAATAAATAAATAAATAAATAAATAAATAAATAAATAAATAAATAAATAAATAAATAAATAAATAAATAAATAAATAAATAAATAAATAAATAAATAAATAAATAAATAAATAAATAAATAAATAAATAAATAAATAAATAAATAAATAAATAAATAAATAAATAAATAAATAAATAAATAAATAAATAAATAAATAAATAAATAAATAAATAAATAAATAAATAAATAAATAAATAAATAAATAAATAAATAAATAAATAAATAAATAAATAAATAAATAAATAAATAAATAAATAAATAAATAAATAAATAAATAAATAAATAAATAAATAAATAAATAAATAAATAAATAAATAAATAAATAAATAAATAAATAAATAAATAAATAAATAAATAAATAAATAAATAAATAAATAAATAAATAAATAAATAAATAAATAAATAAATAAATAAATAAATAAATAAATAAATAAATAAATAAATAAATAAATAAATAAATAAATAAATAAATAAATAAATAAATAAATAAATAAATAAATAAATAAATAAATAAATAAATAAATAAATAAATAAATAAATAAATAAATAAATAAATAAATAAATAAATAAATAAGTAAATAAGCAAATAAGCAAATAAGCAAAGAAGCAAATAAGCAAATAAGCAAATAAGCAAATAAGCAAATAAGCAAATAAGCAAATAAGCAAATAAGCAAATAAGCAAATAAGCAAATAAGTAAATAAGTAAATAAGTAAATAAGTAAATAAGTAAATAAGTAAATAAATAAATAAATAAATAAACAAATAAATAAATAAATAAATAAATAAATAAATAAATAAATAAGTAAATAAGTAAATAAGTAAGTAAATAAGTAAATAAGTAAATAAGTAAATAAGCAAATAAGCAAATAAGCAAATAAGCAAATAAGCAAATAAGTAAATAAGTAAATAAGTAAATAAGCAAATAAGCAAATAAGCAAATAAGCAAATAAGCAAATAAGCAAATAAGCAAATAAGCAAATAAGCAAATAAGCAAATAAGCAAATAAGCAAATAAGCAAATAAGCAAATAGGCAAATAAACAAATAAGCAAATAAGCAAATAAGCAAACAAGCAAATAAGCAAATAAGCAAATAAGTAAATAAGTAAATAAGTAAATAAGTAAATAAGTAAATAAGTAAATAAGTAAATAAGTAAATAAGTAAATAAGTAAATAAGTAAATAAGTAAATAAGTAAATAAGTAAATAAGTAAATAAGTAAATAAGTAAATAAGTAAATAAGTAAATAAGTAAATAAATAAATAAATAAATAAATAAATAAATAAATAAATAAATAAATAAATAAATAAATAAATAAATAAATAAATAAATAAATAAATAAATAAATAAATAAATAAATAAATAAATAAATAAATAAATAAATAAATAAATAAATAAATAAATAAATAAATAAATAAATAAATAAATAAATAAATAAATAAATAAATAAATAAATAAATAAATAAATAAATAAATAAATAAATAAATAAATAAATAAATAAATAAATAAATAAATAAATAAATAAATAAATAAATAAATAAATAAATAAATAAATAAATAAATAAATAAATAAATAAATAAATAAATAAATAAATAAATAAATAAATAAATAAATAAATAAATAAATAAATAAATAAATAAATAAATAAATAAATAAATAAATAAATAAATAAATAAATAAATAAATAAATAAATAAATAAATAAATAAATAAATAAATAAATAAATAAATAAATAAATAAATAAATAAATAAATAAATAAATAAATAAATAAATAAATAAATAAATAAATAAATAAATAAATAAATAAATAAATAAATAAATAAATAAATAAATAAATAAATAAATAAATAAATAAATAAATAAATAAATAAATAAATAAATAAATAAATAAATAAATAAATAAATAAATAAATAAATAAATAAATAAATAAATAAATAAATAAATAAATAAATAAATAAATAAATAAATAAATAAATAAATAAATAAATAAATAAATAAATAAATAAATAAATAAATAAATAAATAAATAAATAAATAAATAAATAAATAAATAAATAAATAAATAAATAAATAAATAAATAAATAAATAAATAAATAAATAAATAAATAAATAAATAAATAAATAAATAAATAAATAAATAAATAAATAAATAAATAAATAAATAAATAAATAAATAAATAAATAAATAAATAAATAAATAAATAAATAAATAAATAAATAAATAAATAAATAAATAAATAAATAAATAAATAAATAAATAAATAAATAAATAAATAAATAAATAAATAAATAAATAAATAAATAAATAAATAAATAAATAAATAAATAAATAAATAAATAAATAAATAAATAAATAAATAAATAAATAAATAAATAAATAAATAAATAAATAAATAAATAAATAAATAAATAAATAAATAAATAAATAAATAAATAAATAAATAAATAAATAAATAAATAAATAAATAAATAAATAAATAAATAAATAAATAAATAAATAAATAAATAAATAAATAAATAAATAAATAAATAAATAAATAAATAAATAAATAAATAAATAAATAAATAAATAAATAAATAAATAAATAAATAAATAAATAAATAAATAAATAAATAAATAAATAAATAAATAAATAAATAAATAAATAAATAAATAAATAAATAAATAAATAAATAAATAAATAAATAAATAAATAAATAAATAAATAAATAAATAAATAAATAAATAAATAAATAAATAAATAAATAAATAAATAAATAAATAAATAAATAAATAAATAAATAAATAAATAAATAAATAAATAAATAAATAAATAAATAAATAAATAAATAAATAAATAAATAAATAAATAAATAAATAAATAAATAAATAAATAAATAAATAAATAAATAAATAAATAAATAAATAAATAAATAAATAAATAAATAAATAAATAAATAAATAAATAAATAAATAAATAAATAAATAAATAAATAAATAAATAAATAAATAAATAAATAAATAAATAAATAAATAAATAAATAAATAAATAAATAAATAAATAAATAAATAAATAAATAAATAAATAAATAAATAAATAAATAAATAAATAAATAAACAAACAAACAAACAAACAAACAAATAAATAAATAAATAAATAAATAAATAAATAAATAAATAAATAAATAAATAAATAAATAAATAAATAAATAAATAAATAAATAAATAAATAAATAAATAAATAAATAAATAAATAAATAAATAAATAAATAAATAAATAAATAAATAAATAAATAAATAAATAAATAAATAAATAAATAAATAAATAAATAAATAAATAAATAAATAAATAAATAAATAAATAAATAAATAAATAAATAAATAAATAAATAAATAAATAAATAAATAAATAAATAAATAAATAAATAAATAAATAAATAAATAAATAAATAAATAAATAAATAAATAAATAAATAAATAAATAAATAAATAAATAAATAAATAAATAAATAAATAAATAAATAAATAAATAAATAAATAAATAAATAAATAAATAAATAAATAAATAAATAAATAAATAAATAAATAAATAAATAAATAAATAAATAAATAAATAAATAAATAAATAAATAAATAAATAAATAAATAAATAAATAAATAAATAAATAAATAAATAAATAAATAAATAAATAAATAAATAAATAAATAAATAAATAAATAAATAAATAAATAAATAAATAAATAAATAAATAAATAAATAAATAAATAAATAAATAAATAAATAAATAAATAAATAAATAAATAAATAAATAAATAAATAAATAAATAAATAAATAAATAAATAAATAAATAAATAAATAAATAAATAAATAAATAAATAAATAAATAAATAAATAAATAAATAAATAAATAAATAAATAAATAAATAAATAAATAAATAAATAAATAAATAAATAAATAAATAAATAAATAAATAAATAAATAAATAAATAAATAAATAAATAAATAAATAAATAAATAAATAAATAAATAAATAAATAAATAAATAAATAAATAAATAAATAAGTAAATAAGCAAATAAGCAAATAAGCAAAGAAGCAAATAAGCAAATAAGCAAATAAGCAAATAAGCAAATAAGCAAATAAGCAAATAAGCAAATAAGCAAATAAGCAAATAAGTAAATAAGTAAATAAGTAAATAAGTAAATAAGTAAATAAGTAAATAAATAAATAAATAAATAAACAAATAAATAAATAAATAAATAAATAAATAAATAAATAAATAAGTAAATAAGTAAATAAGTAAGTAAATAAGTAAATAAGTAAATAAGTAAATAAGCAAATAAGCAAATAAGCAAATAAGCAAATAAGCAAATAAGTAAATAAGTAAATAAGTAAATAAGCAAATAAGCAAATAAGCAAATAAGCAAATAAGCAAATAAGCAAATAAGCAAATAAGCAAATAAGCAAATAAGCAAATAAGCAAATAAGCAAATAAGCAAATAAGCAAATAGGCAAATAAACAAATAAGCAAATAAGCAAATAAGCAAACAAGCAAATAAGCAAATAAGCAAATAAGTAAATAAGTAAATAAGTAAATAAGTAAATAAGTAAATAAGTAAATAAGTAAATAAGTAAATAAGTAAATAAGTAAATAAGTAAATAAGTAAATAAGTAAATAAGTAAATAAGTAAATAAGTAAATAAGTAAATAAGTAAATAAGTAAATAAGTAAATAAATAAATAAATAAATAAATAAATAAATAAATAAATAAATAAATAAATAAATAAATAAATAAATAAATAAATAAATAAATAAATAAATAAATAAATAAATAAATAAATAAATAAATAAATAAATAAATAAATAAATAAATAAATAAATAAATAAATAAATAAATAAATAAATAAATAAATAAATAAATAAATAAATAAATAAATAAATAAATAAATAAATAAATAAATAAATAAATAAATAAATAAATAAATAAATAAATAAATAAATAAATAAATAAATAAATAAATAAATAAATAAATAAATAAATAAATAAATAAATAAATAAATAAATAAATAAATAAATAAATAAATAAATAAATAAATAAATAAATAAATAAATAAATAAATAAATAAATAAATAAATAAATAAATAAATAAATAAATAAATAAATAAATAAATAAATAAATAAATAAATAAATAAATAAATAAATAAATAAATAAATAAATAAATAAATAAATAAATAAATAAATAAATAAATAAATAAATAAATAAATAAATAAATAAATAAATAAATAAATAAATAAATAAATAAATAAATAAATAAATAAATAAATAAATAAATAAATAAATAAATAAATAAATAAATAAATAAATAAATAAATAAATAAATAAATAAATAAATAAATAAATAAATAAATAAATAAATAAATAAATAAATAAATAAATAAATAAATAAATAAATAAATAAATAAATAAATAAATAAATAAATAAATAAATAAATAAATAAATAAATAAATAAATAAATAAATAAATAAATAAATAAATAAATAAATAAATAAATAAATAAATAAATAAATAAATAAATAAATAAATAAATAAATAAATAAATAAATAAATAAATAAATAAATAAATAAATAAATAAATAAATAAATAAATAAATAAATAAATAAATAAACAAACAAACAAACAAACAAATAAATAAATAAATAAAGAAATAAATAAATAAATAAATAAATAAATAAATAAATAAATAAATAAATAAATAAATAAATAAATAAATAAATAAATAAATAAATAAATAAATAAATAAATAAATAAATAAATAAATAAATAAATAAATAAATAAATAAATAAATAAATAAATAAATAAATAAATAAATAAATAAATAAATAAATAAATAAATAAATAAATAAATAAATAAATAAATAAATAAATAAATAAATAAATAAATAAATAAATAAATAAATAAATAAATAAATAAATAAATAAATAAATAAATAAATAAATAAATAAATAAATAAATAAATAAATAAATAAATAAATAAATAAATAAATAAATAAATAAATAAATAAATAAATAAATAAATAAATAAATAAATAAATAAATAAATAAATAAATAAATAAATAAATAAATAAATAAATAAATAAATAAATAAATAAATAAATAAATAAATAAATAAATAAATAAATAAATAAATAAATAAATAAATAAATAAATAAATAAATAAATAAATAAATAAATAAATAAATAAATAAATAAATAAATAAATAAATAAATAAATAAATAAATAAATAAATAAATAAATAAATAAATAAATAAATAAATAAATAAATAAATAAATAAATAAATAAATAAATAAATAAATAAATAAATAAATAAATAAATAAATAAATAAATAAATAAATAAATAAATAAATAAATAAATAAATAAATAAATAAATAAATAAATAAATAAATAAATAAATAAATAAATAAATAAATAAATAAATAAATAAATAAATAAATAAATAAATAAATAAATAAATAAATAAATAAATAAATAAATAAATAAGTAAATAAGCAAATAAGCAAATAAGCAAAGAAGCAAATAAGCAAATAAGCAAATAAGCAAATAAGCAAATAAGCAAATAAGCAAATAAGCAAATAAGCAAATAAGCAAATAAGCAAATAAGTAAATAAGTAAATAAGTAAATAAGTAAATAAGTAAATAAGTAAATAAATAAATAAATAAATAAACAAATAAATAAATAAATAAATAAATAAATAAATAAATAAATAAGTAAATAAGTAAATAAGTAAGTAAATAAGTAAATAAGTAAATAAGTAA
>CATOQI010000021.1:120000-122500 GCA_951802705.1 Netelia virgata
ATAAGTAAATAAGTAAATAAGTAAATAAGCAAATAAGCAAATAAGCAAATAAGCAAATAAGCAAATAAGCAAATAAGCAAATAAGCAAATAAGCAAATAAGCAAATAAGCAAATAAGCAAATAAGCAAATAAGCAAATAAGCAAATAAGCAAATAAGCAAATAAGCAAATAAGCAAATAAGCAAATAAGCAAATAAGCAAATAAGCAAATAGGCAAATAAACAAATAAGCAAATAAGCAAATAAGCAAACAAGCAAATAAGCAAATAAGCAAATAAGTAAATAAGTAAATAAGTAAATAAGTAAATAAGTAAATAAGTAAATAAGTAAATAAGTAAATAAGTAAATAAGTAAATAAGTAAATAAGTAAATAAGTAAATAAGTAAATAAGTAAATAAGTAAATAAGTAAATAAGTAAATAAGTAAATAAGTAAATAAGTAAATAAATAAATAAATAAATAAATAAATAAATAAATAAATAAATAAATAAATAAATAAATAAATAAATAAATAAATAAATAAATAAATAAATAAATAAATAAATAAATAAATAAATAAATAAATAAATAAATAAATAAATAAATAAATAAATAAATAAATAAATAAATAAATAAATAAATAAATAAATAAATAAATAAATAAATAAATAAATAAGTAAATAAGTAAATAAGTAAGTAAATAAGTAAATAAGTAAATAAGCAAATAAGCAAATAAGCAAATAAGCAAATAAGCAAATAAGCAAATAAGCAAATAAGCAAATAAGCAAATAAGCAAATAAGCAAATAAGCAAATAAGCAAATAAGCAAACAAGCAAATAAGCAAATAAGCAAATAAGCAAATAAGCAAATAAGCAAACAAGCAAATAAGCAAATAAGCAAATAAGCAAATAAGCAAACAAGCAAATAAGCAAATAAGCAAATAAGCAAATAAGCAAATAAGCAAACAAGCAAATAAGTAAATAAGTAAATAAGTAAATAAGTAAATAAGTAAATAAGTAAATAAGTAAATAAGTAAATAAGTAAATAAGTAAATAAGTAAATAAGTAAATAAGTAAATAAGTAAATAAGTAAATAAGTAAATAAGTAAATAAGTAAATAAGTAAATAAGTAAATAAGTAAATAAGTAAATAAGTAAATAAGTAAATAAATAAATAAATAAATAAATAAATAAATAAATAAATAAATAAATAAATAAATAAATAAATAAATAAATAAATAAATAAATAAATAAATAAATAAATAAATAAATAAATAAATAAATAAATAAATAAATAAATAAATAAATAAATAAATAAATAAATAAATAAATAAATAAATAAATAAATAAATAAATAAATAAATAAATAAATAAATAAATAAATAAATAAATAAATAAATAAATAAATAAATAAATAAATAAATAAATAAATAAATAAATAAATAAATAAATAAATAAATAAATAAATAAATAAATAAATAAATAAATAAATAAATAAATAAATAAATAAATAAATAAATAAATAAATAAATAAATAAATAAATAAATAAATAAATAAATAAATAAATAAATAAATAAATAAATAAATAAATAAATAAATAAATAAATAAATAAATAAATAAATAAATAAATAAATAAATAAATAAATAAATAAATAAATAAATAAATAAATAAATAAATAAATAAATAAATAAATAAATAAATAAATAAATAAATAAATAAATAAATAAATAAATAAATAAATAAATAAATAAATAAATAAATAAATAAATAAATAAATAAATAAATAAATAAATAAATAAATAAATAAATAAATAAATAAATAAATAAATAAATAAATAAATAAATAAATAAATAAATAAATAAATAAATAAATAAATAAATAAATAAATAAATAAATAAATAAATAAATAAATAAATAAATAAATAAATAAATAAATAAATAAATAAATAAATAAATAAATAAATAAATAAATAAATAAATAAATAAATAAATAAATAAATAAATAAATAAATAAATAAATAAATAAATAAATAAATAAATAAATAAATAAATAAATAAATAAATAAATAAATAAATAAATAAATAAATAAATAAATAAATAAATAAATAAATAAATAAATAAATAAATAAATAAATAAATAAATAAATAAATAAATAAATAAATAAATAAATAAATAAATAAATAAATAAATAAATAAATAAATAAATAAATAAATAAATAAATAAATAAATAAATAAATAAATAAATAAATAAATAAATAAATAAATAAATAAATAAATAAATAAATAAATAAATAAATAAATAAATAAATAAATAAATAAATAAATAAATAAATAAATAAATAAATAAATAAATAAATAAATAAATAAATAAATAAATAAATAAATAAATAAATAAATAAATAAATAAATAAATAAATAAATAAATAAATAAATAAATAAATAAATAAATAAATAAATAAATAAATAAATAAATAAATAAATAAATAAATAAATAAATAAATAAATAAATAAATAAATAA
>CATOQI010000022.1:0-15364 GCA_951802705.1 Netelia virgata
GATGATTGTGCAGGCAATTTTAGAACATTTTTATTATTTTAAATATCTTAATCTCTATTTTTTGCAAGTGTATTTTTAGAATTATTATCTTTTCATCATCGATACTCAATTTTATGGCCGAGCTTTTCAAATAAAATTAATTTTTATGCAACTGCTTTCATAATTTTTTTTAATCATATGTATTTTACCGACACCTTTACTTGACATGCAGCTTCAAACCATTATTCTACCCCCTCCTTGTTTAAGGGCTGGTTTGTCCTTTCAAAAATTAAGAGCTTAACCGATCTTTCTGTATACCTTTTAATTTCCATCCCAAGAAAAAGATTAATCTTGGTCTTGTTACTTTATATTACATTGCCCCAATCACTGTCTTCCCATTAAAACCTTTTTTTGGCAACTTTTAATTTTCTTGTTATTTTTGTTGCTAGCAATGGAACAATTCTAGGAGTACGAGACCTAAATTCTGAAATTTCGAACATAGTTTCTTGCTTTTCTGCTTGTGACATTTTTTTTTGATGTTCGGTCTATTTCGTTTTTTATGCTTGTTAATGACACAATTCGATTTTTCATTTCATTTTTAATAATTTTTATATCATTATTATCCAAAAAGCTTTTTCTTACAGAACCAATACGTTCGAAAAAAAAAGTAATATATTTTCCTTATAATATACTTAAACCTAGTTATGATTGTCTTAGCAGTTATTTCTGTGGGCATAAAATTTTCTGTATGTAGCCTTATAACCTCAGATTGGGAAATTAGTTTTTTTTCATTGATAGACATTATGCGAAAAAAATTTTTAAATCTTAAAATTGATTAATCACTGCCCATTGATATACATTGAAGTGTCGGGGGTTTCCAGGCTAATTTTTTGTATTGCTAAAAAAGTGATTGGATCTATAAGTTTTTATCATATAAGCTGAAATTATATAATAATTTGAAATGCAATTAAAATAAAAAAAACGAAATTATTAACTAATCTAGAAATTTATTTTATATACTTTGAATAATTAATTGAGTGTTAGATTAATTTTCCTACAAAGTACATTAATGAAATAATCAGAGTTCATGAACCAAAAGTTAAAATGACTGCTCTTGCGAACTTTCGATAGCATTATTGGTTCTCAAAATATTTATTAAAAAAACTATCAACTGGTTCCTCATATGTTTAAAAATCTTGCTTCCACTTTTTTCCGCTATAATTTCTAAAAAAATAATCATTGTTAGGATTTAAATTTTAAAGAAAATATATTGGTTACGTGAATTTTATAACTACCATAATAAGTACTTTTCTAACATAAAATAATGCTATCGGCACCTATACATATTTCATTAGTAGTGACGATTCTATATCTGTACCATAAATTCTTTTCTTTATTTTTTCAGATCTTTACCAAGATGAAATTGGCAAACAGATATTGTTATTCCCGAAAGCTTCTCATAAGAGCTAATATAAAAGCTATCTGAAATTCGTTTTAATTGCTGATGCCACAATTTGATTTCAAAAATTCGAAGTATACGATATACTTAAGATAAATAGATATTATTTTTATTGGTATAATGCATATAGGATAGAAACCGCTTTAATACCTCTAGATTGGATATGGTAGTAATTGAAAGTTAGAAGAAGTTCCAACGCTTAATGTTTCATTTGAACATTAACTTAGAGATTTTTAGGCAAATTACTTTTATGAGTATAAGATAACAAGTAAAAATATCTGTGATTATCGCTTTCTAATTGGACTCAACCGGTAAAAAAGTTCATTAGTATGGAATTTAGGGGAATAATTGCTATAAAACGATTTAAATATAATCTCATTAGGATCTATTATTTTGGATCCATGTCTTATTACAGATGAGCAATCCTATCTGGATTTCTTAGAGCATCAAATACATCCTATGGAACACCTATCAGTACAGTATCAATAAATTGAATTGCCTTATCAAATATGATGATTTCGACATTAGCAATTTCATTATAAATAATTTATAATGTATCATTTCTATAAAATCACTAGTGTGATAATAAAATCCAGTAAAGTCATTTTCTATTGTCTAATTTCTCTCGACTAAACTCTGTACGTAGATCTAAAATTAGCATTACAACATACCCAAAAATTTTTTTGTAAATGCATTCTCTTTTGTTTCTACACATATAAATATTATGTATATGAGCTAGTATATCCTTGTTTATACTTTTCAGTTCAAAGTAATGCATTTTACAAAAAGCCTCAAGTGTTCGAGTATTCTGATAATTGTACAAATATACAAAATATTCAATTTTTAATGAAAGAGTTATAATTCATAAATTTCATTTTTGATTATATTTTTCAAATATCAATAATCAGAAAGTTTAATTATAAAAATACAATACAAATATATTTTAACCCAAAAAAATTAATTTTGTAGTAAAAGACCATTGATCTTATAAATTTAAGTAAAAAAATACAAAACTAGAAATATAGAAAGTATACACAATATTTTTACAAGCTCATCACAAAATTTGAAATACTTTAAGAAAATAAAAGTAAAAAAGGGTATGTACCGACTATTAACAGGTATTGAGAATAGCCAAGGTAATGTAATAAATATTTTTTACTCATAATTGTTAAGATAAACGTATAACGGTAGATCCAATTTTCTTCGGGTTTTTGAAAATATAATTTTTAACCCATAAAATGATAAGAATTAGTAAAACTAAAATTATCTATGATAATGATTTCTATTCAATTCAAAATCAACAAAGTTCACTTATCAAACTGGGATATGACTCTGGAATGTGGCCAGTGCTAAGGTAAAACTCAATTGCACTACGTGCTTTGCCAAATGTTCCCTCACGTTTTTTTAAAGATAAATTGTTTTTTTTTAAAATAAGATTGTTTATTTGAATCTTGTTTTATCTGTTTGCTATTATGAGAAGGCATCAACTTACAACAAATTTGCTTTATATAGTTAAGTAAAGAATATGAACCAATTAAGTGCTTGTTTTAGTTGAGAAGAGCATCCAATCATTTGATATATATTAAATAATGGAAAGGTTAAATCGTTATATTAACTTGCTTGTAGTTTACATTTCAAATTCAAAATATTCATTGATCCAATTTATGAGGATCAGTGGCATCTTTGTACTTACTGGGCTCAAAGATGCCACTGATACGGTTTTGGGCACAAAATTGCCATTGATATTTTTTTATAAAAATTTTTAAAATTATAACCCTTCTTAATGACTCTCGACGACTTCGAAAATGCACTGATCAGAATGACTAAAGAAGAATTAATAGCTTTTTTACAGAATGGAAACTTATTAAGGAAAGAAATGAAGTGTAATTGGTGTAACTATGCATTGAATTTCATCCATAATGATCATTATAAGGACAATTACTGTTGGAGATGCTCGAATAGTGCATGTTTTAAAGATAGACCAAGATTAAACATAAGAACAAACAGCTTTTTTATAAACATTAACCTGCCATTACTGACGATAATTAAAATCTTGATAAGATGGTCAAAAGATATTCCACAAAGTATAACGATCAACATGTTAGGAATTGATCATCGAACATATAAAAAAGTTATTCAGAAGTTTTTAAGTCTTGTTGGCGAATTTAATTTTAGATCTAATAAGCTAGGTGGACCGGGAAAGATAGTGCAGATCGACGAAACAGGCTTAAATTTTAAAATAAAAGCACATCGCGGAAGAGCTCCTCAGAATAAAACCGACGCTTTATGCATTGTAGAGTATGAGAATAGAATAACGCGTGCATTTGCTTGTGTTATACAGGATAAAAAGTCTTCAACTATTATTCCTCTGATTTGTGATAACGTTGCTTCAAATAGTATCATCCACACTGATGAACATAAGAGTTATTCTTCACTGAACAACATCGGGTTTATTCATGACACAGTCTGTCACAAGTATAGTTTCATAAATTCAGAGACCGGAGCTCATACTCAAGCAGTAGAGTCTTTCAATAATTGTATAAATTTAGATATTAAAAAAAGAAAAGGAGTAAAAACAGAGTTAAGACAAGAATTTTTAAACGAATTTACATGGAAGTTTAATAATTCAGAAGATAGACTGCAGGCAATAATGGAAATTTTAAAAATTAAATATTAATTATTATTAAAATAAAGGTTTCTTTTTATTTTCTTATTTTCAAAAATTTAAAAACATCTTTGTACCCACTGGGCTCAAAGATGCCACTGATACGGTTTTGGGCTCAAAGATGCCACAGATCCATTTATGATGACACACACCCGACGTCATTACGTGACGCAATCATCAGTCACCATGTCATGTGGTAATTGTTATACCACAC
Organism: Netelia virgata; assembly: GCA_951802705.1. Lineage (NCBI taxonomy): Eukaryota > Metazoa > Arthropoda > Insecta > Hymenoptera > Ichneumonidae > Netelia > Netelia virgata. The sequence continues at coordinate 4,318 of CATOQI010000022.1, forward strand.
AAACATATGTATAACAGAAGAAATAGCAAATTTTTTTTTCGATAGGTATAGACTTATACGTAACGAATTTTTTTGTGATAAAGGCTCAAAGTTTCATCTTCGGGCTATGTACCTCATTTTAAATAAGAAATCCGATGATGGAACTTAATATGAGAAATTCATTTTTTGTAATTTATCCTCTAAAGCTGAAATCTTCACTAAAAAATCTTACTTATCATTGTAAAGAATTTTGGATAATTTCCCATAATCCGTCCTAATTTGGGGTCTTGCAAAATTTAAAAATTTTTACCCTTATTTTCAAAAATGAAAACAGAAGAACAATAATCATCCAATAAAAAAAAGCAAATAATAGAAAAGTAAATTTATTAATTTAGCAAAACATCTATTTTTTTCATTTCTAATTAGCATTAACCTTAGTAAGTAAATATTTGCAAACTTCTTATTTTTACATTTAAATGGTATTTGACGATTTAAACCATTCCAATTCCCTTCAATTGTGTTTGTATGTACACCTGTAATGGGATCCTTAAAATGTAATTTATGATTTATTACTTTATGATCTTTGAAATATACCTTAAGATTATTATATCCTCTCCAGCTGTCTGAATAAATAATAGAATTTTTATCTACAAATCTTTTTAAAAATAAATGTAAAACATTTTTTGTTCTGTTTTCCAAAAGTATAATTACTATTCTTCTATCTTTAGTACGTTCGACAATTACTAACCACCAAATACCTTCAACAAAATGACCTCTGTTATGTTTATTACGGCCTATTTAAGTTTCATCGACATCTATAATGATATCGCTCCCTCCTAAATAGTCTATAATGAGCAAATATTTGTGTAAGAGTATTGCTTTAGATAACTTTTAGAACTACAGAAACAGTTTTTGGTTTAATTAAAAGTATATTACTATAAGTAATACTGGTATTTTGTCACACCACATGTCTAGTATTTTTATAACCAAAATATGGTCTAATTGCATGCCAAAAAATATAGTTCCATTAAACCAACTAAATGTTTTACCACAAGCTTTCCATTTACATATTAATCTATTTTATTCAACATTCTTTATTCTTGTTTTTGAACCGCAAACTATGCAGTTTCGGCTCTTAAGAACATTTACAAGATTAATGAATATTTCTCTATATTGTTCTTCTGTTTTCATTTTTGAAAATAAGGGTAAAAATTTTTAAATTTTGCAAGACCCCAAATTAGGACGGATTATGGGAAATTATCCAGAATTTTTATATTTTTGTTTATTCTATTCTACTATTTTTTCGAAAATTTTTAACCCAGAAATAACAGATTTCCAATATTTTCAAGTAATGAAAGTGCAATAGACTGGGTTTCCAAATGAACTTTATATCACGCATTATTGATTGTGTAATATGTGGTGGTATAATTTTGATGATATATGACGTAGAGTACATCTGTAATTTTAAGTACAGATGTAAAACTCAAAATTGCAGACATTCACGTACTCTTCTCGAGAATACAAGCTATGAATCCCCTAAGATTGCTTTTAATGAATATTTACTAATAATATATGTGGATAAACAGAGATCGCCATTTCAAAATGATAAATCAGAGTGAAGTATCTCATTCAACAATCTTAAGGGTAAAAAAAAATTTATTAAGTCATATCCAAAGATAATCTTACATGAAATAAAAGTTAGGAGGTTTTAAGAAAGTTGTACAATTTGACGAAACAGTCATTGTAAGAGGGAAACTTAATACAAACTGTGGTAATAATTATATACCACATGATTTGAACCAATAGTTTCACATTGCTTACGTCACTCTGATTAATCTATATTATTTAACCAATTAATAATATTACATTTAAATGATTAGCATATTTTCATTTAGATATTATATTTAGGTCTAACAAATAATTTATATCTACTTAACTTGTAATCTTATTGGTCCTTATTGTTTGATGATAATGCAATATTATTGGTGCAATAAAATATAAAAACTATTTAAAGAAAATTATTATAAGATGAGATGTCAAGTCAAGCCAACAACAAGATGAACCCAGATTTTAATAAACAATCTTATTTTAACAAATCTTATTCATCTACAAGACATCATAGTGGAACAGTCGGCAACGTTCGAAGTGCTATCGAGTATTATCTCAGCACTGGCCGCATTCCAGGGTCTCACCCCAAATTAAGCTTAATAAGGCCAAACACCCAAGAAGTAAAAAAAACTAACATTGAACATAATGAAAAAAGAAATTACATTGAATTTGAAAGAATAATTGAAGGAACTAACGTAAAAGTAAAAGAGCATTTTTATATGATAAATAATGTTAAGAACGATTTTAAAATTGAACAATTAAGAAGTTTTGAAAATTTTGCCGAAAAGAACAATTGGAATGATAGCCAAATGGCACAAATTTTCATGAGCATAATAAATGATGAAGATGCAAAGAAAAATTTATCTGACTCTAGTTATGTGAAATTAAGAAAAGAAATTCTAGCATTAAAATATCCAAAGACAGATCTAAAAAGAATTGTAAAAAAAATCGATGAAATCAAACAAGAAAAGTATTTTACGATTAAGGAATATATGGAAGCACTGATTGAAGAATTAGAAGCATACAATTTTATAAATGATCTTTCAAAAAAGAAATTGAACGAAAACAAGAAGAAACATTTTTAAAGGGCCTAGCCCCTTATACAAGCATTGAAATATCTAAACAAAGATTGGACAGCAATAGCCTACAAGAAACTATAATTTTTTTGGAACACTTAGAAGAAACTATTTTATCCCAGATTACTAAAAGCGATAAAAACACCTCTAATTATAATACCAACTTTAGTGATACTAATGATAAGTTTATAAGTAAAAAATGGTGCAAACACCATCGATCTAAGTTTCATAACACCAAGGATTGTTCTTTAAATAGTACAAATTCAAAAAACAACAACACAAAGAATCTAGTCATTAATCATGGCAGTCAATATCCACCTGAATCCATAAGAATCGAAGGTTATTTAAATGATCGAAAAGTTGAACTACTAGTAGATACTGGGGCTACACACAGTTATATACACGAAAATTTAGTGAAAGATCTCAATCTGCAAACGACTGAAACAAATCCGATATCAACAGTTTTTGGAGGTGGAAACACTGAAACTACACATAAAATTATCGAAACAATATTAGTATTAAATCAAAACGAATACAGAATCATACTATATGTACTTAAAAATATTCCAGTACCATTAATTATAGGGTATGAATTTTTGCATAATAATAATGTTGTATTAAACATTAAACATAAAGTAATACAATTTGAAGACAACAAAGTGGTCCCATTCATAGGTATGTTTAAAGAAACTGATGAAAAACTAAATGATATTCTTTACGAATCAGCTTGCTTACCTATTTTTGAAGACAAAGATTTATTAAAAGTATTTAAACTTTATATTAAACAAAACCCTAGTTTTAAAACGATAAAAAATCAATGCGTTACATTTAAGGTTAAGAAAAATCTACCAGCCATCAAACATAAACATTATTCAGTACCAATGAAGTACATCGATGCGGCAAATCTCGAAATTAAAAGATTAATAGCTGAAGACATTATTGAGCCAAGTAATGCTCAGATTTCCAGCCCGGGATTTTTTATACCAAAAAGGAACGGTGAATTGCGTTTAGTTGTAGATTATAAAGAAATTAATCAGTACATAGAGGATGACATATATATAATTCCGAAAGTTGATGAATGTCTACTAAGCATGAAAGGAAGCTCAATTTTCAGTCAAGTCGATCTCAGGAACGGTTTCAATCAACTTACATTATCTGAATCAAGCCGTGAAATAACATCTTTTATGTTACTTGGACATCAATGGCAATATAAAAGGATGCCATTTGGCATCAAACCTGGCCCAAAAATATTTCAAAGAAGAATAACACACATTTTAAGAGATGTTGAAAGTTGCTTTGTATATATAGATGATATCGTAATCTATAGTAAGAACATGAAAGAACATACATTACTTCTTACAAAATTACTTTCTATACTAAAAGAAAATTCAGTAAAAATCAATTTCGATAAATCTCGATTCTGCCAATCCGAATTAGATTTACTCGGTTACAAAATAACAAAAGATGGTATCTACCCAAAAATCAATAATCTTAGTGAGAGAATATTAGGTATTAAAATAAACTCAAAAAAAAGCATACAAAAACTACTTGGAACACTTAACTGGTATCGCAAATTTGTACCTCGACTCTCTCAAAGAGTGAGTAACATATCAGAATTGTTAAAAAATGACACTAAATATTACAAACTAGATAAAGAAACATCACTCGAACTGGAAAAAATAATTGCTGAACTGAAAACGTCTAAACTATCTTTTCCAGACCATAATAAAAAATTTATCATTGAGTGTGACGCTTCAGAAAACGGAATTGGAAGCGTTTTATCACAAGAAGACAGAATAATAGGCTATTTTAGCAAGAAACTAAGTGGGTCTGAACTAAATTATATTATAGTGGAAAAGGAATATCTAGCTATATTGCTTTCACTAATACATTTTGATAATATTATACAGGGATGTTACATAGAAATCCGGACTGATAGTAATAATTGTTCATTTAATGCAAAATCTGAAACCTCTCGAATCACCCGTTGGAAGCTTATAATGAATAAGTACAACTATAAAATTTACCATATTTCAGGAAATTCGAATGTCGCTGCGGATCAACTCTCAAGATGTCTCTTAACCACTCAAGATAACCTTAAGTCAGAATATGACAGAGCACTGCTTAGATTTTGCGGGAATAAAGAAGGTCTGCTAAATATTAACGATAAAAAGCAAATAATAGTTCCTGTGCGTAATTCCTATAAAATATTAAAGTACATTCACAATTTAACAGGCCATAGAGGCACTTCTACGATGTATTATAATCTAAAAAATCATTTATACATACACAACCTTGGATCTAAGATATCATGGATAATCAAGAATTGCAAAACATGCATTAAATATAAGATTTATAGAAGGAAGCGAAACAAATCATTGAGTATTGTCGCAAACAAGTTGTTTTCACGGATCTCAACAGACATTTTTGGTCCATTTAGACTAAAAAACAATATTTCAGGTTTGTCCGAGGAAGCAGGATATATATTAACTATAACAGATATATATTCTAGATATACTAAATTATTTTACTATAAAAATATTCGAACTTTTGAAGTTATAAAATCATTAGATATTTGGATGGAAGAAAATGAAAGACCTGAGTACGTAATATCGGACAATGGCAAACAATATACATCCAACGATCTCAAATATTATTTGGAAAATAGAAATATATTACATATTTTAGTACCACCCTATACACCGTCTGCAAATGGTATTTCTGAACGCATAAATCAAACTATTTCATTTATTTTATCCACCGATAATTCATCCGATATTTATCAAGTAATGCAGAATATAGAAAATACTATAAACATAAACTATAATAGAAATATTAAAGCATCCCCATATTCAATACGATACAATAGAGACTTTTTTGATATAAGAAATGAAACGAGAAACTATCAACAGCCATTAAGGTCACCTCAAACACTAAAACCAATATTTAAAATCGGTGATATTGTTTATAAAAGAAATTTAAAAGCAGGAAAAACTGATAAGAAATATGGCAAAAAAAGAAGTATTGAAAAAGTGGGTAGCAAAGGAAATTGGGTGATCCTAGACCACGATACATCATGGACCCACATAAATAACATTAAAAAATAGTTGGAGTGGGTATAATGTGGTAATAATTATATACCACATGATTTGAACCAATAGTTTCACATTGCTTACGTCACTCTGATTAATCTATATTATTTAACCAATTAATAATATTACATTTAAATGATTAGCATATTTTCATTTAGATATTATATTTAGGTCTAACAAATAATTTATATCTACTTAACTTGTAATCTTATTGGTCCTTATTGTTCGATGATAATGCAATATTATTGGTGCAATAAAATATAAAAACTATTTAAAGAAAATTATTATAAGATGAGATGTCAAGTCAAGCCAACAACAAGATGAACCCAGATTTTAATAAACAATCTTATTTTAACAAATCTTATTCATCTACAAGACATCATAGTGGAACAGTCGGCAACGTTCGAAGTGCTATCGAGTATTATCTCAGCACTGGCCGCATTCCAGGGTCTCACCCCACAAACCTAAGCTCTATGTACGATACTATACGCAATACAACATGGCTTGTTGGCGCTATTGATGTCGAAACACGAGATTTGAAACTAGAAATAGTCCCTAACAGATCTGATGATGTTATGAAAAGGTTTTTTACAAGAAATATCAACCGGGAAACTTTATGCTTGACAGATGGTCATAAATCTTTCCTTATTGCTGTAGGAGAGATTAATGGCGAACATCATGTTGTTGTACACGATAAAGGTTTCAAAAATGTCCAAAGAGAAACGACAAACTTAATAGAATGTATTTGGTAGCTTTTTAAATATGATATCAAGAAAAGAAGTCAAAAAATCCTAGATTCAAAATTATCTAGAAGAGTTCAAATGGAGGAGAAGATGTATGAATAAATATGATAAAACATCTATAAAGTCACAATTTGTGTATTTAGTACATTTATTTTTTTATTAAATCAAATTATTCAATATTTCATTAAATTTAAACATCTTAACCTACCTACCTACGTACTTATACCCCTACCCACCTACCTAACCTACTCAACTTACCTAACTTCATTATCTATTCCAAATTTCATATCTCGCGTACCATATTTATATCGAACATGCACATACAAAATCGAACATTAAAATTCGTTTTCGGCTCAAAGTTCCATCAGGACTGCGAATAAATTTGCAGCCCGAAGATGGAACTTTGAGCCGTGATAAATGTGAAGAGTTTCCAAGAATGACTTATGTTGGAGATTCTTCTTCTTTGGAAGGATATAGATGAAGATGCAAGAGACCATGTACTTTTAGCATAACTATCAGAAGCGGTAGCTTTTTCGAAAGCTTTAAATACAAATTTGCTGATAGTTGAATTTTTTTACAGGTACATGCCATGAGAGTGTTTACAGATATTTCTTCGAATTCAATATAGACGTTAATTACGTTAGTTAAATAATTGATCTGGCAAGGGAAGCAATCGAAGATTTTATGGTAAAAAGTGCATAACCAAAAGGAGTATGAAATCCAGATAATAGCAGAAAGTTCGTGGAAATAGATGAAAGTCTATTTGAAAAAAATACAAAAAAGAGGACTTTTATAAGGTCAGTGATATTTAAAAGGAATGGAAAGAGATTTAGGAAAATGCTTTGAAGTCCCAGTTTTTAATACAAATGCAGCAAATATGACACAAGTAATTATTAAAATGTTTTTTCGAGAACAATAATAATAGACAAATGGTGAGTCTTCAAAAAGAATCTTCATCTAATGCCTCAATTCGAACATGCTTCGATCAATCATATTATAAATTTTGTAGATCCAAATATACAGCATAAAATATAGAAGGTCTCTGGTCTAGGTCGAAATACTATTTATGAAAAAAACTGGAATTACCATGATAAAACAATCCGAATATCTGATTCAATCTTTATGGATGTATTCTATCCCTAAAAGAAAACGAATATATAGTCTAATTCCTTTGCTTAAATATAATATTAAATAAATGGTATTTATTCTTTAATAATTTTAGTTCTACTGATTCTTACTGTTGTGATATGATAGACATTCCTTTGAATTATTTATTTATTTAATAAACTACCCTTAACTCGTAAATGTCTAACATGGTGGAGAATATTCATAACGAAGATATAATTGAGTTGTTATCAAGTCTCACTCTAAAAATAACGAGTAAAGATTTGAAAAAGAAATTAAAGATAGTAGAAAGAAAGAAAACTTTTAAAGATCTGTCAGATGAAAAAAAAATTGAAGAAATACTGGATAAGGCTGATTTAAATATAATTGAGGCACATGAAAGATTAGAAAAGGAAAAAAGACTTCGAAAAATTACCTACTTAGAATGGAAAGAGTTTATGTTAAAAAAATTCGAAAAAAAAATAAGTAAGAGAGAGTATTTAAGAGAGTTTCAAAAAAAGGAGGAGTCATGTTATGATTATTTTGTAAGGATGAGAAAATTGGGAGAAGAAATCATTGATGATGATGAATTTATTTTAGAAATTGCAATTTTAGGCTTAAGAAGATACAAAGAAGAAATTGAACAAGATATAGTCCAGTTTACAACTATATCAGAAAAGCTTTTAGAAATAGTAAAAAAATTGGAGAATATCAAGACAGAATCTTATCATCGTAAGATGATTAAAATAAATCGAGAAAATAAAGATCAAAGAAGTAAACAAATTAATAATGTGGAAACCTTAGAAGATCTAATTAAAGATAATTCAATTTATATGCGGGACTTAAAATTTAGAGCAGTTTTAGATTCTGGTTCAGAATACAATTTTATTAATTATAAAATAAAAAAGATCCTTAAAATAAATCTACAAGACTAGATAAACCTTTGATGTTATTTACATGTTTATTACAAAAATTTGAGGTATCTGAATATGTAATTAGTGAATTTATGATTGGAAGCAAAAGATATAAGAATTTTTTTTACGTTTTGCACGAACGAAAGGATGATACGATAATTTTAGGAAGACAATGGATTTATAATAAGAAAAAGTTATTGCGATCTTCGAAAATAGAAACATTAACTACAATTCTCGAAGCACTAAGCAAAGAAAAAAATGATGCTATTGAAGGGTTTAAGTGTGAAATAATTACAATGGACGGTAGAAAGATAGTGGATAAACCATATTTACTACCACAAGCGATAGAAGATAAGGTTGAATTAGAAGTTCAAAGACTACTAAAGAAAAAATACATTAGAGAATCTAGGTCGACTTGGCTAAATAATATAAGACCGGTAACAAAGCCAGATGGCTCGGTCAGATTAACTACAAATTTTATTAAGTTGAATCAAATAGTGGAACAAGATAGTTATACAATACCTAGAATGCAACAATTGATTTATCGTTTAGTAAATGCAAAGTATTTTTCAAAATTAGATTTAAAAGAAGCTTTCTTTCAAGTTTCATTGCGCGAAGAAGATATGATGAAAACAGCTTTTAGAATTAAAAATCGAACTTATGAGTGGATGAGAATGCCTATGGGATTCAGAAATTCTCCATCTGTGTTTCAGAGAATAATTGATAAAGTATTGGAAGAAGACATAGGTAAAGGATGTTTTGCGTATATAAATGATATACTTATATATTCAGAAACTAAGGAAGAACATGAAAAATTACTAAAGAAAATCTGTAAAAAACTAAATGATGCAGGATTTACAACTAATAAGAATAAAATGGAAATTATGAAAACAGAGATACAATTTTTAGGACATAGCTTATCTCAAAACAAAATTGAGCCTTTAGTTGATGAAACAGAAGCTATTGTAAAATTTCGAAGACCTAAAAATATCGAAGAAGTAAGAAAATTCTTAGGAATGATGGGATACTATCGGAAATTCATCAAAAATTATGCCGAATTAAGTTTAAATTTGGAGATATTACTACGGAAAAAACAGAAATTTATATGGGAAAAGGAACAAGAAATTTCTTTTACAAAACTCAAAGAAGAGCTGATAAGTCCTAATTGTCTTCATCAGCCAGATTTTAAAAGAAATTTTAACTTAACAACAGATGCATCAAACATTGGATTGGGAGCCGTTTTGAGCCAGGAAATTGAGGGTAAAGAAGTGACAATTGCATTTGCGTCTAGAAAACTTAGAAATGCAGAACTAAATTATTCCATAACAGAAAAAGAAATGTTAGGAGCTTTATGGGCAATGGAACATTTTAGTTATTTCTTATTAGGAAAGAAATTTACAATATATTCGGATCATAAAGCTTTGGAAGCTTTAACTACTAAAGGATATATAAACTCCGGAAGAATCACACGATGGATGGAGAGAATCCAATTATACGACTTTGAGATTAAGTACAGAAAACCAGAAGAACTACAACATGCAGATGCACTATCAAGATCGTTTAATGAAGTAAACCTTGTGAATGAATTAGAGAAGGATAAATTAATATCAAAGATCGATGAGGATATTGTTCATAGAGGATCAAAAGCTACATTTGAAGAGGTAAAAAGAAGAGGATATAATCAAATTTCGATGGATCAGGTAAGAAAGGTCTTGAGTAGATGTTTTAGATGCAAACAATATAATCCAATACGAATAGATGGGTTTAGACACATCGAAGCATATGAACCAGGGGAAAAAGTCTCCTTTGACATAATAGGGCCGTTAGAAGGACGATATATTATTACAGCAATTGATTATTTTTCGAGATTTGCATTGGCTAAAGTATTTAAATCAAAAAATACAAATAATGTTTTAAAATTTTTAGAAATTGTACATAAGAAATTAAACGTAAAAAATTAATTTCAGATGGAGCGTTGGAGAATACCAGTGATACAATAAGAAAATGGATGAATGATAATGAAATCAAACAACATATTACATCAGGATACCACCACTGTTCTAATGGAAGAATAATAAGGTTTAACCGGACTGTTGGAGAAGGTCTTAAAAAGCAAGATGAAACAATTCGATTCACAAGAAGATTAGAAAACGTAATCAAAACATATAATCAGACAATTCATTCGGCCATAGGGATCACTCCGGAGGAGGCATTTGATATAGAAAATTTAAGTGAGATAAAAAAAAACATTTTGAAGACGAGTTGAAAGATATAAGAAATTATTTAAAAACAATAATACGACTAGGCTAAAGTTACATTTAAGAGATAAGGTATTAATTGAAGATTCCGTACATAAGTTTAAAGGACAACCAAAATTTTCAGGTATAGGAGAAGTGATTGAAATATTAGACCATGATACATATAGTGTTTTAAAAGATAATGGCATAATTAAAAGGCATGCTACCCAGCTCAGGAAAATCAGCGAAGATGATTTTTTTTTGTGAGAGGGGATGTTGTGATATGATAGACAT
>CATOQI010000023.1:5000-7500 GCA_951802705.1 Netelia virgata
TGTGGAAATGACTGTAACCCGGTCGAGCTTATGTCCATTATTCATGGAAGTTTCACGTGAACCGGTCGGCTTTCTGAAAAATGCGACGGCGCCGTGCTATAATTTCAGACTGGTTGCGAGGGAAGTTCGAGAATGAATATCGATAGGATCCGGCTGTTGAACGGGACGGAGAATAAAAAAAAAAAAAAAAAAAAAAAAAAAAATTACAAGTCCAACGCCGCTCGCGTCGTCTATAGTATTGCTCGGACGCGTGGACCGATCGGGCGTGGAATTTTGCCCGTGGACCGATCGAGGGCATGAAACGAGGCGTGGACCGATCGGGGTCGAGAATTGAAGAGCGGACCCGTGTCCCGCGGGGAGTTCGAGAATGAATATCGATAGGATCCGGCTGTTGAACGGGACGGAGAATAAAAAAAAAAAAAAAAAAAAAAAAAAAAAAAAATTACAAGTCCAACGCCGCTCGCGTCGTCTATAGTATTGCTCGGACGCGTGGACCGATCGGGCGTGGAATTTTGCCCGTGGACCGATCGAGGGCATGAAACGAGGCGTGGACCGATCGGGGTCGAGAATTGAAGAGCGGACCCGTGTCCCGCGGGGAGTTCGAGAATGAATATCGATAGGATCCGGCTGTTGAACGGGACGGAGAATAAAAAAAAAAAAAAAAAAAAAAAAAAAAAAAAAAAAAAAATTACAAGTCCAACGCCGCTCGCGTCGTCTATAGTATTGCTCGGACGCGTGGACCGATCGGGCGTGGAATTTTGCCCGTGGACCGATCGAGGGCATGAAACGAGGCGTGGACCGATCGGGGTCGAGAATTGAAGAGCGGACCCGTGTCCCGCGGGGAGTTCGAGAATGAATATCGACAGGATCCGGCTGTTGAACGGGACGGAGAATAAAAAAAAAAAAAAAAAAAAAAAAAAAAAAAAAAAAAAAATTACAAGTCCAACGCCGCTCGCGTCGTCTATAGTATTGCTCGGACGCGTGGACCGATCGGGCGTGGAATTTCGCCCGTGGACCGATCGAGGGCATGAAACGAGGCGTGGACCGATCGGGGTCGAGAATTGAAGAGCGGACCCGTGTCCCGCGGGGAGTTCGAGAATGAATATCGATAGGATCCGGCTGTTGAACGGGACGGAGAATAAAAAAAAAAAAAAAAAAAAAAATTACAAGTCCAACGCCGCTCGCGTCGTCTATAGGATTGCTCGGACGCGTGGACCGATCGGGCGTGGAATTTTGCCCGTGGACCGATCGAGGGCATGAAACGAGGCGTGGACCGATCGGGGTCGAGAATTGAAGAGCGGACCCGTGTCCCGCGGGGAGTTCGAGAATGAATATCGATAGGATCCGGCTGTTGAACGGGACGGAGAATAAAAAAAAAAAAAAAAAAAAAAAAAAAAAAAAAAAAAAATTACAAGTCCAACGCCGCTCGCGTCGTCTATAGTATTGCTCGGACGCGTGGACCGATCGGGCGTGGAATTTTGCCCGTGGACCGATCGAGGGCATGAAACGAGGCGTGGACCGATCGGGGTCGAGAATTGAAGAGCGGACCCGTGTCCCGCGGGGAGTTCGAGAATGAATATCGACAGGATCCGGCTGTTGAACGGGACGGAGAATAAAAAAAAAAAAAAAAAAAAAAAAAAAAAAAAAAAAAAAATTACAAGTCCAACGCCGCTCGCGTCGTCTATAGTATTGCTCGGACGCGTGGACCGATCGGGCGTGGAATTTTGCCCGTGGACCGATCGAGGGCATGAAACGAGGCGTGGACCGATCGGGGTCGAGAATTGAAGAGCGGACCCGTGTCCCGCGGGGAGTTCGAGAATGAATATCGACAGGATCCGGCTGTTGAACGGGACGGAGAATAAAAAAAAAAAAAAAAAAAAAAAAAAAAAAAAAAAAAAAAAAATTACAAGTCCAACGCCGCTCGCGTCGTCTATAGTATTGCTCGGACGCGTGGACCGATCGGGCGTGGAATTTTGCCCGTGGACCGATCGAGGGCATGAAACGAGGCGTGGACCGATCGGGGTCGAGAATTGAAGAGCGGACCCGTGTCCCGCGGGGAGTTCGAGAATGAATATCGATAGGATCCGGCTGTTGAACGGGACGGAGAATAAAAAAAAAAAAAAAAAAAAAAAAAAAAAAAAAAAAAAAATTACAAGTCCAACGCCGCTCGCGTCGTCTATAGTATTGCTCGGACGCGTGGACCGATCGGGCGTGGAATTTTGCCCGTGGACCGATCGAGGGCATGAAACGAGGCGTGGACCGATCGGGGTCGAGAATTGAAGAGCGGACCCGTGTCCCGCGGGGAGTTCGAGAATGAATATCGACAGGATCCGGCTGTTGAACGGGACGGAGAATAAAAAAAAAAAAAAAAAAAAAAAAAAAAAAAAAAAAAAAATTACAAGTCCAACGCCGCTCGCGTCGTCTATAGTATTGCTCGGACGCGTGGACCGATCGGGCGTGGAATTTTGCCCGTGGACCGATCGAGGGCATGAAACGAGGC
>CATOQI010000024.1:0-16285 GCA_951802705.1 Netelia virgata
AACTTAATAGATTAATATCTGGTGGTCAATTGAAAAAAAAGAAAAAAAAATTTATAGACCAAGAAAAAAAATTGAAAGGCTGTGGGAATTGTATAATTTAAGATTAATCACATTAGAAGAATTAATTCAAGGATTAATAGGTTCAATTAAATTAGAAACTTAACTTTAGTATAATTTTTTATTTTATATTTTTTGGGGTAATAAAAATTTTTAAAAAATGGGCATTTTGGACCATAACCAATGGATATATTGGAGAAAAACGAATTGATAATAGAAAGACTTAACGGATTTAGGAAAATGCTTATCGAAGAGGAACAAGAGGTAAGAAATAAGGGATCATGTGAACTTTATGCCCCAGTGAGGCATAAAGTTCACATGATAATTTTTCCCTCCAAATCAATTCTAAATTTTTTTATGACCCCTATGATAAATCAAGAATTTTTATTTTTTAAAAAATATCAACAGTCAACAGCTTTTGCAATATTTAATAGATTCTAAATTAATATTTGATAGAATAAATTGTATATAGCGTGATACAGAGATGATATTTACAAAATTTGATAAATCAGATTTAGGATCAAATTGGAGATGTATACATGTAAATTGCAGCCATTTCCAAACAACAGTTTCCCTTTTACATCAAAGTTTCTTTCATAATAGTTCTTTAAATACAAAAACGATATTAAACATTATTTTTTATTTGCTTAGAAAAAATAAGCATACATATAAATAAAAAAATAAAAATAATATATTAGCATCAAAAGAAAAACCACCTGGCCACCAAAAACTTCATCATCTAATAATACGTGTAACACACCAGCATACCATTAAGGCCTTGCTTGTAGGAGAAAAGAATCCCTTAGGAATATCCACAATCATAAGATTGAGACCTGCGTTCAGCAGGGTTCCAGCGAGATGAATCCGCCTGACTCAATTGTCAGTTAAGAACCTGACCCAGTTCAACGAAAGAGCTACAGCATCAGCAGCTTGCTAAACCTCCCCCAGTTTAAGTGTTAAGCTTTTATTGCTATTTCTAGCTACTGTTATTGATTAGTAGATACTAATCCTGATCTCGGCTAATTAGCCTGATCTTTTCTCGTACACGTAAATACCGATGTACTATCATTTTATCAAGAAACTCTACTCTTACAAGTAGAGCCTTTCTCATTAGCGAACAAGTCTTGATATTGTTGATATTACCAACAATCATCTTGATTCGTTCTGACTTATCTTGAGTCACATCATGTAACTCGACTATTTTACTCTCAAAGAGAGTCCTGATATCAGACAAGGCTTGACAGTCTAACAAGAAATGTTTAAGATTTTCTTGTTCTTCCTCACACAGAAAACAATGTGATCTGTAATATTGAGGAATACTGTTAGCATTAGCTAGAGCAGAAGACCATCTAATCATATTACACCTTAGTTTGGTGTAATGCCTTATCTATCTGTTATTTACTTTTGTTAGTATGTATTTAAGTTGTGACTCATAAATACCATACTCATCAGCTATAGAAGCAGCTAAGGTAGAATTATAGGTTCTTCTTGCCTTAAGTACTTCAATAATTTTATTATTGGCTAGATTAAAGTCAATACTTTCATAGTCGTGTCCGACATATCTTTTACATCAACGTCTTGTTCTTGAACTCCACGTTGTCTTTCTTTCTCTAGGAGCTTGATTAACAAACTCCGAGATCATCGTTCTATTGTATTTCCACTTTCTTATTGCTCTAAATCTACTTAGAGCTGCCTGAACCTGAATTCTGTTAATACGGAATTCATCCATTATCCTATCTAATGGAACTAATTTTGTCCGAAAAATCATTCGAACTGCCTTTCTTAGAATTCTTGTAATTCTACCTGATCTTGTACTAGACATTCCCCACAATTCACTACCATACATAAGTGCAGGTACTAGTACATTCTTTATTAGTATTCCTTTAAATGGAATACAAATACCTTTATTTAGAAGTTTTGGTTTTAGAACTTCTAATGCTTTTGAGCCTTGGAAGGCACCATCTCTTACAAGATGCTCTTCTAAAGTAGTTCTTTTAATTAGAACACCTAAATACCTATATTCTGTTACTTCACAGATCCTTCCAAAAGCAGTTGTAATATGGCATCCAACTGCTTCTATACTATTATTGGTGTTCCACTCAAGAATACCACTTTTATTGCAATTGATTCTCATTTGATTATCAACTGCCCATTTACTGATTTTATTGACTTTATGAGTCAGATCAGTGATGTCATTACCAAAGATAACGATGTCATCTGCAAACATCAATCCTGGTATTCTGATATCTGAGCGAGGTATGCTCAGTCCTTCTACGTCATCAAATATGTCGTTGATAAACATATTGAACAACATCGGAGAACAAGGACAACCTTGTCTCACTCCTTTATTGTAGTCATAACCACTACTCGTATCTCCACCAATGCGGATTCTCATTTTCGTGTTACCGTAAATATCCTTCAAGGTATTTATCAGGTACTTAGGTACACTATACTTTTCTAGCTTATCAAATAGTAGTCTATGACTAACATTATCATAAGCTTTTTCGAAGTCTATGAAGCACAGATATGTCTTCAGCCCTCGAAATTCTCTTCTTTTAACAACCTCTAACAAGGTTGCTACCTGATTCATACATTCTTCACCAGCTCTGAAGCCAGCCTGATACCTAGAAAGTATGTTCTTTTCTTCAATAAACTTGGTAAGTCTATCGTTGACTATTTTTAGATAGATTTTACTAATCGTATTGATTAGAGCAATCCCTCTATAATTGTTTAGATCTGACACATCTCCTTTTTTATGAAGGCATACCATGTCAGCTGCGCTCCAACTTTCAGGTGGGCTTTCACCTGAAAGTATCCTGTTATATTCATTCACTAAGAATGAAGGAAACTGTTTTTCTACTAAGCTAGGCTTAAGTAAAGTGCTATATCCCAATAGAACCCGATCTGAACTTTATCCCCCGATTTTAATTTTATCCCCCGATACAAAAAAAAATAAAAATAAATTTTTAATCGATATTAAATTTATCGTTGACTCTTATGATGATTATTAACATTTCATTAAATGTTTTAGCTTTGTCAGAAATAGAATATCTAAATATAAACTCATATAAATAGCCTTGTAATAAAGTTTCAGTAGTACCAAATATTTTTCTCAATGATTTTTTAGCATGCAACCAAGTGCACTCAATACTTTGGGTATGAACGATACTATTATCGTGATCTACGAAATTAAGAGAATGATTAATACTGCTATATTGATATGATATATCCTCTGCAAGAAAAGAATATGCACCCCATTTATCTGATATTATGTGTGTTCCTGGTAGTATCCATTTTCGTATTAATGGTTCCAATGTTTGTCTACTTCTGTTAGGAACTGGAATTAGCATGCATTTTTTAGTTCCTCGTTCGATCATTCCAAATACCCAGCCTGAGGATCTACATCTACCAACATTATATTTTCTCCTAAAAAATAAAGATTCATCAATCTCCACAATTTTTGGACTTCCATCAATATCTATGCCACCCAGTTGAAAATTTGAGGAATTAGTAAGAATTATCTGACACAATTCTCTTAAATTAAAGCACCACGAGGAACAAGTATTTTTGCTTATTGATAACTCATTTATTATTTTAATTTGCTCTTTTTGCTCACACCAATAATATATAAATAAAAAACATTGTTTGAAAGATTTTCTTATATTGTTAAAAAAAGAAAATTTTCGAACACTTATCTGTAACTTTTTATGTTGATTATTACAAATCCAAATATATCCATCCAAGCTTTTACTATCTAAATTTAATTTCATATAATTTTTACAATCAATACAAATCATTTTATTTTTAATCAGTTTAATAGAGGCCAAAAAAATTAATATTTCAATTTTATCTTTTCTAAAAATATTGTATATCTTTTCAATTGTAAAATTCATTTGAAATATTGTATTAAAATCAAAATTTTCGAGTTCATAGTCATTTTCAATAATTTTTGTTTTTGTTTCTGCAGACATTTTTAGGGGTTAATTTTTATTTTTTTTTGTATCGGGGGATAAAATTAAAATCGGGGGATAAAGTTCAGATCGGGTTCTATTGGGATATAGCCAAGTAAAGTCTTGTATAGCTCAGTCGGAATATTATCCGGACCAGCTGCTTTATTATTACCACAGCTATTTGTAGCAGCTAGTAATTCCTCCATAGTGATGTCATCAGGAGGTTCTGTTAATACACTTTTATTATAAGTAGTATCACTACTTACATCTGTTGTTGCTAGTTTAGCATAAAAATTATTAGCTATTTCTAGCTTCTTTTTTTGCTCAACATAAGCTATCCCATCTTCATCAAGAAGAGATACACAATCTAGTCTAACTGACGTGTTAGACGGGTATTGTGGACTATTGGACATTTTAAAAAGAATTGGACATTTTAAAAAAATATTTATTTTACCCTAAAAATGTCGAAAATCATTATTTCGTAAAATATTTAAGAAAATGTTTAAAATCAAATGCTTATCAACAAAATTGCTATATCTGAACATAAATTCAATTAAATATCCTTCAAAAAGCCTAGAGTTGGTTCCGTGTTGATTTCTAAGCTTGGTTTTTGCGTGATTCCACATACATTCAACATTTTGAGTATGAATTTCAAAATCATTTGGATCGATGAAATTAACAGAATGATTTATTTCTTCATGTGAATAAACAGTACTTTGATAGAGGCACCTATAGGCAGCCCATTTATCTGATATTATTCTAGATCCTGGTTTTATTTTTTGATTTATTATTTCCATTAGAGTATCTCGTGATCTATTAGGAACGGACACAAGAAAACACTTTCTTGTATTACGCTCAATTCCCCAAAAACCCAGATAGGATTTCCTATTCTTCCTCTATTAGATTTTCGCTTATAAAATTGTGACTCATCAATTTCAACATCTATAGGAACTCCATTATCGTCGACACCACCTATTAGTTCTGGTGAATCCAGGTAAGATTCAGCTATTATGTCTCTGAAATACGCACACCACTCAGAAATTGTATCGCGGCCGACATTTGTTTCACTAACTATAATTCTTTGTGGATAATCAGCTGCCCAATAATATAATAAAAGCAAGATATTTTCAGCAGATAAATTCGAATTTTCGAAAATTGTATTGCTATATACTGATCTATTCTTCTTACAAAGCGCATTCCCTTTACATACCCACCAGAATCCACTTTTTTTATTCCTATTTTTTATAATGCTCATTGGACTGCTACATTCACAGATGATAAAATTTTTTATTAATTTAAGCGAAGCTAGTACTTTTAAAATCTCATATTTATCTTTTTGAAACAAACGAACAATATATCTTGACGTAAAGGTCAAACTCAAGATCTCATCATCATTATAAATACGATCAGTTATCATTGTCGGACCTTTCGATTTTCGACATTTTTAGGGTAAAATAAATATTTTTTTAAAATGTCCAATTCTTTTTAAAATGTCCAATAGTCCACAATACCCTGTTAGACACTCCTTTTAACCATTTCCAGAAATCTCTAGATTTGTTACTTTTATAGAGGTTTACACCTCTGAAAGCCCATAATTTAGCTCGATCTTTTCGAACTTTTAATCTGGTTTCTTCCACACATTTTTTTGATTCTTAATACAACCAAGCTACTTGTTTGAGATCATCATAAGATTCCTCAAAAAAGAAAAACTCTTTCTGGCTAACCTTACTATTAATGGTCAGCCCCTTTTTAATTACTTTTATAGCCCTATCAGCAGGCACATATTTTTGCCAAACTGGTATGATGTCATTGATCATCATCATCAGTTTTTCTCTATTACCAGAGATATACCGAGCAACTTCATCAGTTGACAGAACTACTCTTACTTGTTTTGAAATATTGTATAATGCTTGTACAACATTAATACAATCATCATCTCTTACTAGGTATATTCTTCCCGAACCTTTTATATCTTTGATTAGAAGAAGATGCTTCTCCTCTAAATCTAATAATGAAGCCCAAATTTCTCTGTTGATGTAATCAACTTTGGGAAAACCATAAGCAACTATAAGCTTATACTTACAGTTCTTGGGCTTCTTACCTTCCATAGCTATTTTTAATAGCTCTTCTTTTGTTAGTTGGGCTGTCCAACTAACTCTTTTCTTCTTCTCAGCTACTGGTTTAGAATTCTGTTTTTTTTGAGATTTATTCCCAATTTTCTTACTTTTCTTAGTCATATTACCTGACTTAATTTTCTTTTTTATAATTGATACTGACCTATCAACATTAATTTTCTGATGAGTTTCATGACTCATCTTTTTGTTTTTTGGCTGTACATAAGCACAATCAAAGTCTTTTTTAAACTCAGCAGATAATGGGGAATATCTGTTAGTTTCTTCTTTTTTAAGAATTTGATTAGAACTTTTTTTAAGAGTTCTAATTGGTTCTTTTTTTCCAATTTTTTAAAACGACTGTCCAGCCATTTTCCGTTAAAAAATGTTTTTCTTTAACAGTTTTCTGTTACCATTTACAGCAAATGTTACTGTGGTATTAAATACCACATTAAAAATATTTAAATATTCAAAAAATGAATATTCTAGAATTATTTTTATATAAAAATAATTCTATGAATGAAGAAGGGCAATGTCTTCATATCAACAAACAAGAATGATAGAGACACCTCAACAGAGGCAGTTAAATAATAATAAATATAATTATGATAAAAATGTTTATTATTCAGGATCTAGCATAGTGGAGAACTACTTACGTTCTGGCCGATTTCCTGCAGGTTTTACCACATTGAATTCAATAAGAAATGAACCACTTAATCAAAGAAAGTACCAACCAGATGAATTTATGGAACTGGAAAAAAAGATTCCTGGTACCGATGTTAAATTCAAAGAAAAAATATTAAAAATAAGAAATATTAAACAAGATTGCTCTTTAGGGAACTTAAAAAAATTTGAAACTTTGTCTGAATTCAACCAATGGAATGATGAACAAATGGGAATGATATTTTACTCATTAATTGAAGATGAATTTTGGAAAGATAATTTAGTTAGAAACAGTTATTTAAAATTAAGAGAACAACTAATGGAGATATTATATCCTAAAAAGGAAATGATCATGATAACGAAAAAAATGGAATTAGTTCAACAAACATTTTTTCAAACTATTGATGAATTCTACAACGAAGTAGAAAATTACAATAATATTTACAGTATGATGATGCAACTAAGTAAAAAAGAATCAGAAAGAAGACTTTATGAGTCATTTAATAAGGGTCTGGGTAATTTTACATCATTAGAACTGCTTAAGCAGAATATAGATATCACTTCATTACCGGATATGTTAAAATATTTAAGAAAATTAGAAGAGGGATTAATTATTCAAGCTAATTTAACAAACCTAAAATTTAATAAAGACTCAAAAAATAGCCAACTATTGACACAAGTACTCCCGTAAACCAACCAAGTAACATTCCGAAAAAATGGTGTCTGATACATAAGGCTAGGTCACACAATACAAAGGATTGCTACCTAAATGGAAAAGAAAAAATAAATATTGAGAAAAAGGGTAATGATAACACTCATTATGGAAAATCATTAGTTATAAATGAAACTAGAACTGATACTATAAGATCAATAGAAATAAATGGGAAAATAATAGATAAAGATATATTATTAACAATTGATTCCGGGTCTGATAGGAATTTTATACAAGAAAAAACAGCTACAGAATTAGGCCTTGAACCTCAAGAAACAAGACCTGTTACACTATCCTTTGGAAACAACACTAAAGAAATAACTAATAGAAAGATTACTAAGGATATTTTCATTCATGATAAAATATATTTAATTGATTTTTACGTTTTGAATAATTTGCCAGTTCAATTTCTTTTAGGAAATGACTTTTTAGCAAAAAATCGTTGTAAAATTGATTATGATAATAGAACAATTCAGATAGACTCTGAAAATTATGTAAAGTTTAATTAGGCAGATAAAACAACAGAAGAAATCTTAGATGAATCATTAAGCGAAAAAATAAGCCTATTTGAAAACAAAGAGTTTCCAGACCTAATAAACTTATTTAAAAAGTATTTAATGTTCAATAAAACATTTTCTCATTTTAAAGATATCGAGGCAAAATTCTCAATGAAACCGAATATACCAGTTATACAAGCGAAAGGATATAGTGTACCACATAAATTTCTGATAAGAGGAAAAGAAGAAATCAATCGATTAATAAAAGCAGATGTAATCGAAGTAAGCAATTCAATATATTCTAGCCCAGCATTTTTCATAAATAAAAAAAATAATGATTTACGCTTAGTAATTGATTATAAAAAAATTAACCAATTTATTGAGGATGATCCTTGGATACTCCCTAAAATTGATACTTCCTTAGCCGAAATGGGAAAAAATTATTATTTTAGTTCACTTGATCTCACAAGCGGATTTAACCAGATTACAATAAACAAAGAATCAAGAAAGTATACAGCTTTTATGCTACTTGGTAGACAATACCAGTATAAACGAATACCTTTTGGCATCAAGCCAGGACCTAAAATGTTTCAGAGATATTTTTCCGAAATTTTAAGTGATATTCCAAATATTTTTGTTTACATCGATGATATTGTGATGTACTCGAAAACAAAAGAAGAACATGCAAAATTGATTATGAAAGTATTAAACAGATTATACGAAAACAAGGTACAAATAAACTTCAAAAAATCAAAGTTATTTCAAACGGAACTTACGGTATTAGGATACAAGGTTGATAGTAATGGAATTTCACCAGTTACAAAAAGTTTAAAAAACAGTATATTTAATAAAGAAATTAAAACTAAAAAAGATATTTAAAAATTACTAGGAGTTCTAAACTAGTACAGAAAATTTATTCCGCAATTATCTTCAAGAATAAGTAAAGTAAGTGATTTACTTAAAAATAATCAAAAAAAAATTTTTTTAGATGAGAAATCCAAACAAGTTATCATAAAAATAAAAATAAAATAAAAATATTTATTGTAGAAAAGAAAAAAACCAGCACACAAGAAAAAAAAAAAAATAAAAAATATTTATTAGGATCAGAGAGAAAAACCACCAGGCCACCAAAAACTTCATCATCTAATAATGCGTGACACACACCAGCATACCATTAAGGCCTTGCTTGTAGGGAGTCGATACGGTTTCAAAAACCAATCAAAAGTCCACATGTTCTAAGAACATGACCTGTTGTAACAGGCTTCGGACGAAATAGCCGGGCTCAATACACCCTTTAAGAACACAACTCAGTTCAGCGGAATGCTACGGCATCAGCAGCTTGCCAAACCCTCCCCAGGTTGAAATATGTGTAGTTAAATTTCATATGCCGCACCACTGACATTCTGTTATTTGGGGTTTGCAAGCCCATACTTTTATTGGGGTTATTAAGCCCGAACATTTCTTGAGGTTGTTAAGCCCAATCTAATATTAAGGTATAACCTATAATATTGCAGAGTCTCCTGGAAGTAACGGTTTCTGATTACCGGAAATGAGTCTACTACTCCTAGACAATCTCTGTGCCTCCTTGTTCAATCAGCAGCCACGAAGAAAAGAACAAGGCTATGAACTTATCTCAAATGTATAAACATTCTACCCACTCTTCGCGACGAGGACGCGTTCATTATGAAGAGCTACCATTAAGGCCTTGCTTGTAGGGAGTCGATGTGGTTTCAAAAACCAATCAAAAGTCCACATGTTCTAAGAACATGACCTGTTGTAACAGGCTTCGGACGAAATAGCCGGGCTCAATACACCCTTTAAGAACACAACTCAGTTCAGCGGAATGCTACGGCATCAGCAGCTTGCCAAACCCTCCCCAGGTTGAAATATGTGTAGTTAAATTTCATATGCCGCACCACTGACATTCTGTTATTTGGGGTTTGCAAGCCCATACTTTTATTGGGGTTATTAAGCCCGTACATTTCTTGAGGTTGTTAAGCCCAATCTAATATTTAGGTATAACCTATAATATTGCAGAATCTCCTGGAAGTAACGGTTTCTGTTTACCGGAAATGAGTATACTACTCCTAGACAATCTCTGTGCCTCCTTGTTCAATCAGCAGCCACGAAGAAAAGAACAAGGCTATGAACTTAGCTCAAATGTATAAACATTTACCCACTCTTCGCGACGAGGACGCGTTCATTATGAAGAGCACCCTTTAAGAACACAACTCAGTTCAGCGGAATGCTACGGCATCAGCAGCTTGCCAAACCCTCCCCAGGTTAAAATATGTGTAGTTAAATTTCTTATGCCGCACCACTGACATTCTGCTATTTGGGGTTTGCAAGCCCATACTTTAATTGGGGTTATTAAGCCCGAACATTTCTTGAGGTTGTTAAGCCCAATCTAATATTAAGGTATAACCTATAATATTGCAGAATCTTCTGGAAGTAACGGTTTCTGATTACCGGAAATGAGTCTACTACTCCTAGACAATCTCTGTGCCTCCTTGTTCAATCAGCAGCCACGAAGAATAGAACAAGGCTATGAACTTAGCTCAAATGTATAAACATTCTACCCACTCTTCGCGACGAGGACGCGTTCATTATAAAGAGCGCTTCTATACTATTATTGGTATTCCACTCAAGAATACCACTTTTATTGCAATTGATTCTCATTTGATTATCAACTGCCCATTTACTGATTTTATTGACTTTATGAGTCAGATCAGTGATGTCATTACCAAAGATAACTATGTCATCTGCAAACATCAATCCTGGTATTCTGATATCTGAGCGAGGTATGCTCAGTCCTTCCACGTCATCAAATATGTCATTGATAAACATATTGAACAACATCGGAGAACAAGGACAACCTTGTCTCACTCCTTTATTGTAGTCATAACCACTACTTGTATCTCCACCAATGCGGATTCTCATTTTTGTGTTACCATAAATATCCTTCAAGGTATTTATCAGGTACTTAGGTACACTATACTTTTCTAGCTTATTAAAAAGTAGTCTATGACTAACATTATCATAAGCTTTTTCGAAGTCTATGAAGCACAGATAAGTCTTCAGACTTCGAAATTCTCTTCTTTTAACAACCTCTAACAAGGTTGCTACCTGGTTCATACATTCTTCACCAGCTCTGAAGCCAGCCTGATACCTAGAGAGTATGTTCTTTTCTTCAATAAACTTGGTAAGTCTATCGTTGACTATTTTTAGATAGATTTTACTAATCGTATTGATTAGAGCAATCCCTCTATAATTGTTTAGATCTGACACATCTCCTTTTTTATGAAGGCATACCATGTCAGCTGCACTCCAACTTTCAGGTGGGCTTTCACCTGAAAGTATCCTGTTATATTCATTCACTAAGAATGAAGGAAACTGTTTTACTACTAAGCTAGGCTTAAGTAAAGTCTTGTATAGCTCAGTCGGAATATTATCCGGACCAGCTGCTTTATTATTACCACAATTATTTGCAGCAACTAGTAATTCCTCCATTGTGATGTCATCAGGAGGTTCTGTTAATACACTTTTATTATAAGTAGTATCACTACTTACATCTGTTGTTGCTAATTTAGCATAAAAATTATTAGCTATTTCTAGCTTCTTTTCTTGCTCATTATGAGCTATCCCATCTTCATCAAGAAGAGATACACAATCTAGTCTAACTGACGTGTTAGACACTCCTTTTAACCATTTCCAGAAATCTCTAGATTTGTTACTTTTATAGAGGTTTACACCTCTGAAAGCCCATAATTTAGCTCGATCTTTTCGAACTTTTAA
Organism: Netelia virgata; assembly: GCA_951802705.1. NCBI lineage: Eukaryota > Metazoa > Arthropoda > Insecta > Hymenoptera > Ichneumonidae > Netelia > Netelia virgata. The sequence continues at coordinate 11,786 of CATOQI010000024.1, forward strand.
TCTGGTTTCTTCCACACATTTTTTTGATTCTAAATACAGCCAAGTATTTACATCATTGCTATTTTTTAAGACTCGTTTAGTAACAAGTCTATGTCTTTTAAACACATTAATGTGCTTCCATTTCATAGGTAATCCTTTTCTTACCTTACTTTTTCCGTACACTTTAACAGCTGTACATACCTCTTTTATGATATCTGGAAGTTCTTCCAGTACCATTGTTCTTCTATTTAGAAGTTGAGTCAATCTCTCTTCTACAAGGGGATCTTCTAACTTCTTTCTGTTGTAACCGAATGATTTCTCTACTACTGGAGATGGAAGAGAAATTGTTCTCTTCAGTAGTAGATGATCACTGATTGACCATCTTCGTGAGATACATATTTTCTCACTATCTTGTTTAAGTACTCTAAAGATCGTATCAATACGTCTTTCAGAGACTTTACCTGTACTCAGGATTCTAGTTCCTGATATTCTATTATAGTTAATTAGTGGACTTAATCCACCAATTTCAAGCTTTCTTTTGAGTGAAGAATCTCTAGTATTCATATCACCCATTACTATAATCTCTTTATAGCTTCTTTTATCCTTCTCAATATTAAGAAGATTTATCAGATTATTGAGAACTAACTGTTTTAATTCTCTTTCTTGTGGTACATAGATGTTAATAACTAATATTTTAGTCCATCCAGTGCTTGTTTTGATTTCAACAACTGTTTGTAGTATGTTGTCATCATGTCCTTTTTTAGAGCATCTTACTGCTCCACTTTTTCTAATCAATGTCATAAGACCTGATTTATTCTTTCCTATGGCAGGTGTTTCTACTACCATATACTTTTCTAATCTTGTAAGATTCATGGTTTTCTTCCATGTTTCTTGCAAGCATAAAACTGTTGGTTTCTCTACTTTTAGAAGGATTTCTAAATCCTCCTTTTTACCATAGAGATGATTTATATTAAGACTACAGAGCTTTGCTTTCTCTATAGTCTTAAGACACTTTCTTTGTCCAGTTTCAGATGGACAATCTTTTAATACTTCAAGCCCAAGTTTATCCAAGGCTAGAAGAAATCTTTCTCTACATTTACTTTTGATTACACAAAAAGTAAATGTAGCATCTTTTCTTCGATGCTTTCTGGTATATATTAATGAATTTTCTAAGCTTGAAAAAACACTAGTAATCTGTTGACGTATTTCTACTCCTTTTAAATGATTGGCCAATACTTTAACCAAACAGAATTTTTTTTGAATGCTACACTTAAGCATTCTCTCTTTTATTGATATCCATGTATAAGATGGTAGTCTTTTATGGAATCTCCTTTTTTTATTACTAAATCTAGTAATGTATTTTATATTGTAATTACAATTACTTTTATTGCTTCTAAGAAGCTGAATTACATTTTTTTTATTAAATAAATAATTACTTAATAAAATTCTTTTAATATTAGTTCCGCTATTATTATTCATTTATATTAGAACTAGTACTTTTAGCTTCTTCTTTGAGATCTTTATAGGACTCATCATCAAAGAAAAACTCTTTTTGGCTGATTTTACTATCTATAGCCAGACCCTTTTTAATTACTTTTATAGCCTTATGAACAAGCACATACTTTTTCCAAACTGGTGTGATGTCATTGATTATCATCATCAGTTTTTCTCTATTACCAGAGATATACTGAGCAACTTCATCAGTTGACAGAACTACTCTTACTTGTTTTGAAATATTGTATTAAGGCTTGTACAGCCTTAATACAATCATCATCTCTTATCAGAAATATTCTTCCTGAACCTTTTATATCTTTAATTAAAGGAAGATGCTTCTCCTTTAAACCTAATAATGAAGCCCAAACTTTCCTGTTGATATGATCAACTTCAGGAAGACCATAAGCAACTATAAGCTTATACTTACAGTTCTTGGGCTTCTTACCTTCTAAAGCTATTTTTAATAGCTCTTCTTTTGTTAGTTGGGCTGTCCAACTAACTCTTTTTTTCTTCTCAGCTACTGGTTGAGAATTCTGTTTTTTTTGAGATTTATTCTCAATTTTCTTACTTTTCTTGGTCATTGTGGTATAAACCACATGTAAAAATAATTTTTAAAATATCTTAATAATTATTTTTTAAAAAAATGAATTTTCAAGAATTTATTTTTTATAAATAAAAAATTTAAATGAGGGGAATGCAGAATAATAAAATTAAAGCATTTAATAAAAATTATTATAACCACAACAAAGGACAAAGAGAGCCTTTTACTAAAAATATATTAGAGATATATTTTAAGACAGGAGAAGTTACCTGTAATTATATCAATTTGAATTCAAAGATAACTAAAGATAATAAAATAAACACTAAAAGTAATGATAACGAAAAACAGTTTTTAGAGCTAGAAAAAAGAATAAAAAATACAGATGTTAAATTAAAAGAAAAAATTATGAAAATATTTGATATCGAAAATCAACTAAGTATAAAACACCTTGAACATTTTGAAGAGATCGCTGAATCGAATGAATGGACGAATACTCAGATGGCTATGATCTATCATGGTATAATCATGGATGAAAGGATGAATAGTTTATCAAAGACATCATTTATAACTTTAAGACGTGAATTACTCAATATTTTATATCCAACTGAAATAAAAAGAACTTTAATGAGAGAAATGGATAAAATTAGTCAGATTAAATATACAACGATTAAAGAATATAAGGAAACTATTGAAGATCATATGGTAGGATTTGGACACTTGTCTGGACTTAGTAAAAAGGATAGTAAGTTAAAAATTGAAGAAATTTTTTTAAAAGGATTAGGTGATTTTACGCATTTAGAATTAACTAGGCAACAACTTATAGATAAATCGGTAGAAGAAATGGCTATATCCTAATATAAACTGCTTTAAATAATAATGGCAAAAACCTCAATAAATAAAAACGATAGTAACATGATGCAAAAACACATGAGCAATCATTCAGATTCACAACAAAAATGGTGTAGTCTTCACAAGTATAACCTTACTCATGATACTAGAAAATGCTATGTATTAAACGAAGGAAAAAAGAAACCTGATAATAATAATCAAAATTCAAATAAAAATATGATTATAAAAGAATTTTACAATGAAGTAACTGAGATTATCGTTGAAGGAAAAATTAATAATGAAAAAATTGAATTATTTATTGATAGCGGAGCTAAAAGAAATTATATTGATGAGATAATGGCTGTTAAATTAAACTTACAAACAGAAGATTGTCAAGAATTCAGAACCATTTTTGGAAACGGTGAAACATTAAAAATCGATAAAATGGTAAAAACAGATATTGAATTAGGAGAGAAAAAATTAGATGTAATATTTTATGTCCTAAGAAAAACACCAGTTAAATTTTTATTAGGAAACTCATTCTTGAGTAGACACGATGTTATAATAGATTATGGGACCAGACATTTAAAAATAAATGATAAACAGATTAAATTTAAAGGGCATGAAAAAGGCAATGAAGAAAACCTTGATGATAGATTAGTAAAAAATCTATGCTATTTAGTAAAAGATGAGGATTTAATAAATCTTTTAAACATTTACAAAGCTGATAACTTAAATTTTAGTCATTTTTCAAATATTAAAGCACGATTTGTGCTGGATAAACCCTTGAAAACAATAAAAAAAATAAATTACACTGTTCCATTTAAGTATGAGAAACAAGCAAAAATTGAAATTAAACGATTGATGAAAGAAGGAATAATAGAAAAAAGTTTTTCACACATTGTAAGCCCAGCCTTTTTCATTGAGAAGAAGAACGGGGACTTAAGACTTGTAGTCGACTATCGTGAAGTAAATAAGTACCTTCAAGATGATCCATGGGTAATTTCCAATATAGAAGATTCGTTGACACGAATTGGCTCAAATAGATTTTATAGTAAACTAGATTTAGCACAAGGATTCAATCAGATCGAAATTGACGATGAAAGTAAAGTTATCACTTCATTTTTTTTAATGGGACAACAATATCAATATAAAAGAATTCCTTTTGGAATTAAACCAGGTCCAAAATTATTTCAAAGATATGTTTCAAATTTATTAGGGGATATCGAAAATGTATTTGTCTATATAGACGACATTATAATTTATGGTAAAACCAAAGAAGAACATAATATCGCATTTAAGAATGTTCTTAAAGTATCATATAATAGTAAGATTAAAATAAATTTCGAAAAGGCAGTAATCCTACAAAATAAGATAGAGATTTTTGGATACATGATAGACGCTGACGGTATATACCCAAAAACAGATTATTTAGAACATAAAATATTTTTTAAAGAAATCAAAACCAAGAAGGATTTACAGCGGTTGCTAGGCGTATTGAATTGGTATAGAAAGTTTATACCAGACTTATCTAGAAAGATATATAAAATTACAAATATGTTAGCAAAGACTTATAAAGAAATAAAACTAGATAAGCATATGAATACTGAACTTAATGGTATTAAAGAATGGATTAGAGCTCAGCATAAAATGTCATT
>CATOQI010000025.1:0-5000 GCA_951802705.1 Netelia virgata
GGTCCGCTCTTCAATTCTCGACCCCGATCGGTCCACGCCTCGTTTCATGCCCTCGATCGGTCCACGGGCAAAATTCCACGCCCGATCGGTCCACGCGTCCGAGCAATACTATAGACGACGCGAGCGGCGTTGGACTTGTAATTTTTTTTTTTTTTTTTTTTTTTTTTTTTTTTTTTTTTTATTCTCCGTCCCGTTCAACAGCCGGATCCTATCGATATTCATTCTCGAACTCCCCGCGGGACACGGGTCCGCTCTTCAATTCTCGACCCCGATCGGTCCACGCCTCGTTTCATGCCCTCGATCGGTCCACGGGCAAAATTCCACGCCCGATCGGTCCACGCGTCCGAGCAATACTATAGACGACGCGAGCGGCGTTGGACTTGTAATTTTTTTTTTTTTTTTTTTTTTTTTTTTTTTTTTTTTTTATTCTCCGTCCCGTTCAACAGCCGGATCCTGTCGATATTCATTCTCGAACTCCCCGCGGGACACGGGTCCGCTCTTCAATTCTCGACCCCGATCGGTCCACGCCTCGTTTCATGCCCTCGATCGGTCCACGGGCAAAATTCCACGCCCGATCGGTCCACGCGTCCGAGCAATACTATAGACGACGCGAGCGGCGTTGGACTTGTAATTTTTTTTTTTTTTTTTTTTTTTTTTTTTTTTTTTTTTTTATTCTCCGTCCCGTTCAACAGCCGGATCCTGTCGATATTCATTCTCGAACTCCCCGCGGGACACGGGTCCGCTCTTCAATTCTCGACCCCGATCGGTCCACGCCTCGTTTCATGCCCTCGATCGGTCCACGGGCAAAATTCCACGCCCGATCGGTCCACGCGTCCGAGCAATACTATAGACGACGCGAGCGGCGTTGGACTTGTAATTTTTTTTTTTTTTTTTTTTTTTTTTTTTTTTTTTTTTTTTTATTCTCCGTCCCGTTCAACAGCCGGATCCTATCGATATTCATTCTCGAACTCCCCGCGGGACACGGGTCCGCTCTTCAATTCTCGACCCCGATCGGTCCACGCCTCGTTTCATGCCCTCGATCGGTCCACGGGCGAAATTCCACGCCCGATCGGTCCACGCGTCCGAGCAATACTATAGACGACGCGAGCGGCGTTGGACTTGTAATTTTTTTTTTTTTTTTTTTTTTTTTTTTTTTTTTTTATTCTCCGTCCCGTTCAACAGCCGGATCCTGTCGATATTCATTCTCGAACTCCCCGCGGGACACGGGTCCGCTCTTCAATTCTCGACCCCGATCGGTCCACGCCTCGTTTCATGCCCTCGATCGGTCCACGGGCAAAATTCCACGCCCGATCGGTCCACGCGTCCGAGCAATACTATAGACGACGCGAGCGGCGTTGGACTTGTAATTTTTTTTTTTTTTTTTTTTTTTTTTTTATTCTCCGTCCCGTTCAACAGCCGGATCCTGTCGATATTCATTCTCGAACTCCCCGCGGGACACGGGTCCGCTCTTCAATTCTCGACCCCGATCGGTCCACGCCTCGTTTCATGCCCTCGATCGGTCCACGGGCAAAATTCCACGCCCGATCGGTCCACGCGTCCGAGCAATACTATAGACGACGCGAGCGGCGTTGGACTTGTAATTTTTTTTTTTTTTTTTTTTTTTTTTTTTTTTTTTTTTTTATTCTCCGTCCCGTTCAACAGCCGGATCCTGTCGATATTCATTCTCGAACTCCCCGCGGGACACGGGTCCGCTCTTCAATTCTCGACCCCGATCGGTCCACGCCTCGTTTCATGCCCTCGATCGGTCCACGGGCAAAATTCCACGCCCGATCGGTCCACGCGTCCGAGCAATACTATAGACGACGCGAGCGGCGTTGGACTTGTAATTTTTTTTTTTTTTTTTTTTTTTTTTTTTTTTTTTTTTTTTTATTCTCCGTCCCGTTCAACAGCCGGATCCTGTCGATATTCATTCTCGAACTCCCCGCGGGACACGGGTCCGCTCTTCAATTCTCGACCCCGATCGGTCCACGCCTCGTTTCATGCCCTCGATCGGTCCACGGGCAAAATTCCACGCCCGATCGGTCCACGCGTCCGAGCAATACTATAGACGACGCGAGCGGCGTTGGACTTGTAATTTTTTTTTTTTTTTTTTTTTTTTTTTTTTTTTTTTTTATTCTCCGTCCCGTTCAACAGCCGGATCCTATCGATATTCATTCTCGAACTCCCCGCGGGACACGGGTCCGCTCTTCAATTCTCGACCCCGATCGGTCCACGCCTCGTTTCATGCCCTCGATCGGTCCACGGGCAAAATTCCACGCCCGATCGGTCCACGCGTCCGAGCAATACTATAGACGACGCGAGCGGCGTTGGACTTGTATTTTTTTTTTTTTTTTTTTTTTTTTTTTTTTTTTTTTTTTATTCTCCGTCCCGTTCAACAGCCGGATCCTGTCGATATTCATTCTCGAACTCCCCGCGGGACACGGGTCCGCTCTTCAATTCTCGACCCCGATCGGTCCACGCCTCGTTTCATGCCCTCGATCGGTCCACGGGCAAAATTCCACGCCCGATCGGTCCACGCGTCCGAGCAATACTATAGACGACGCGAGCGGCGTTGGACTTGTAATTTTTTTTTTTTTTTTTTTTTTTTTTTTTTTTTTTTTTTATTCTCCGTCCCGTTCAACAGCCGGATCCTGTCGATATTCATTCTCGAACTCCCCGCGGGACACGGGTCCGCTCTTCAATTCTCGACCCCGATCGGTCCACGCCTCGTTTCATGCCCTCGATCGGTCCACGGGCAAAATTCCACGCCCGATCGGTCCACGCGTCCGAGCAATACTATAGACGACGCGAGCGGCGTTGGACTTGTAATTTTTTTTTTTTTTTTTTTTTTTTTTTTTTTTTTTTTTTTATTCTCCGTCCCGTTCAACAGCCGGATCCTATCGATATTCATTCTCGAACTCCCCGCGGGACACGGGTCCGCTCTTCAATTCTCGACCCCGATCGGTCCACGCCTCGTTTCATGCCCTCGATCGGTCCACGGGCAAAATTCCACGCCCGATCGGTCCACGCGTCCGAGCAATACTATAGACGACGCGAGCGGCGTTGGACTTGTAATTTTTTTTTTTTTTTTTTTTTTTTTTTTTTTTTTTTTTATTCTCCGTCCCGTTCAACAGCCGGATCCTGTCGATATTCATTCTCGAACTCCCCGCGGGACACGGGTCCGCTCTTCAATTCTCGACCCCGATCGGTCCACGCCTCGTTTCATGCCCTCGATCGGTCCACGGGCGAAATTCCACGCCCGATCGGTCCACGCGTCCGAGCAATACTATAGACGACGCGAGCGGCGTTGGACTTGTAATTTTTTTTTTTTTTTTTTTTTTTTTTTTTTTTTTTTTTTATTCTCCGTCCCGTTCAACAGCCGGATCCTGTCGATATTCATTCTCGAACTCCCCGCGGGACACGGGTCCGCTCTTCAATTCTCGACCCCGATCGGTCCACGCCTCGTTTCATGCCCTCGATCGGTCCACGGGCAAAATTCCACGCCCGATCGGTCCACGCGTCCGAGCAATACTATAGACGACGCGAGCGGCGTTGGACTTGTAATTTTTTTTTTTTTTTTTTTTTTTTTTTTTTTTTTTTTTATTCTCCGTCCCGTTCAACAGCCGGATCCTATCGATATTCATTCTCGAACTCCCCGCGGGACACGGGTCCGCTCTTCAATTCTCGACCCCGATCGGTCCACGCCTCGTTTCATGCCCTCGATCGGTCCACGGGCAAAATTCCACGCCCGATCGGTCCACGCGTCCGAGCAATACTATAGACGACGCGAGCGGCGTTGGACTTGTAATTTTTTTTTTTTTTTTTTTTTTTTTTTTTTTTTTTTTTTTTATTCTCCGTCCCGTTCAACAGCCGGATCCTGTCGATATTCATTCTCGAACTCCCCGCGGGACACGGGTCCGCTCTTCAATTCTCGACCCCGATCGGTCCACGCCTCGTTTCATGCCCTCGATCGGTCCACGGGCAAAATTCCACGCCCGATCGGTCCACGCGTCCGAGCAATACTATAGACGACGCGAGCGGCGTTGGACTTGTAATTTTTTTTTTTTTTTTTTTTTTTTTTTTTTTTTTTTTTATTCTCCGTCCCGTTCAACAGCCGGATCCTGTCGATATTCATTCTCGAACTCCCCGCGGGACACGGGTCCGCTCTTCAATTCTCGACCCCGATCGGTCCACGCCTCGTTTCATGCCCTCGATCGGTCCACGGGCAAAATTCCACGCCCGATCGGTCCACGCGTCCGAGCAATACTATAGACGACGCGAGCGGCGTTGGACTTGTAATTTTTTTTTTTTTTTTTTTTTTTTTTTTTTTTTTTTTTTTTTATTCTCCGTCCCGTTCAACAGCCGGATCCTATCGATATTCATTCTCGAACTCCCCGCGGGACACGGGTCCGCTCTTCAATTCTCGACCCCGATCGGTCCACGCCTCGTTTCATGCCCTCGATCGGTCCACGGGCGAAATTCCACGCCCGATCGGTCCACGCGTCCGAGCAATACTATAGACGACGCGAGCGGCGTTGGACTTGTAATTTTTTTTTTTTTTTTTTTTTTTTTTTTTTTTTTTTTATTCTCCGTCCCGTTCAACAGCCGGATCCTGTCGATATTCATTCTCGAACTCCCCGCGGGACACGGGTCCGCTCTTCAATTCTCGACCCCGATCGGTCCACGCCTCGTTTCATGCCCTCGATCGGTCCACGGGCAAAATTCCACGCCCGATCGGTCCACGCGTCCGAGCAATACTATAGACGACGCGAGCGGCGTTGGACTTGTAATTTTTTTTTTTTTTTTTTTTTTTTTTTTTTTTTTTTTATTCTCCGTCCCGTTCAACAGCCGGATCCTATCGATATTCATTCTCGAACTCCCCGCGGGACACGGGTCCGCTCTTCAATTCTCGACCCCGATCGGTCCACGCCTCGTTTCATGCCCTCGATCGGTCCACGGGCGAAATTCCACGCCCGATCGGTCCACGCGTCCGAGCAATA
>CATOQI010000025.1:12500-22500 GCA_951802705.1 Netelia virgata
GGAGGACTGACGTGGAGAAGGGTTTCGTGTGAACAGCCGTTGCACACGAGTCAGTCGATCCTAAGCCCTAGGAGAAATCCTATGTTGATGACGGTGTCTTAGTCAAAAGTGTAATAACATTAATAATTACGACGCACACCCGTCGGGCGAAAGGGAATCCGGTTCCTATTCCGGAACCCGGCAGCGGAACCGTATACAATTCGGGCCCTCGCAAGAGAGTTCGTCGGGGTAACCCAAAATGACCTGGAGACGCCGTCGGGAGATCCGGGAAGAGTTTTCTTTTCTGTATAAGCGTTCGAGTTCCCTGGAAACCTCTAGCAGGGAGATAGGGTTTGGAACGCGAAGAGCACCGCAGTTGCGGCGGTGTCCGGATCTTCCCCTCGGACCTTGAAAATCCAGGAGAGGGCCACGTGGAGGTGTCGCGCCGGTTCGTACCCATATCCGCAGCAGGTCTCCAAGGTAAAGAGCCTCTAGTCGATAGACTAATGTAGGTAAGGGAAGTCGGCAAATTGGATCCGTAACTTCGGAATAAGGATTGGCTCTGAGGAGCGGGGCGCGTCGGGCTTGTTAGGGAAGCGGGTTTGGCTAACGTGCCGGGCCTGGGCGAGGTGAACGCAGGCGCCGCTTCGGTGGTGCTTGTCGGAATCCGAGCTCGGTCCCGTGCCTTGGCCTCCCGCGGATCTTCCTTGCTGCGAGGCTTCCTTGGCGGTTCGCGCCGTCTTGGTCGTCCTCTTCGGCCGCCATTCAACGCTCAGCTCAGAACTGGCACGGACTAGGGGAATCCGACTGTCTAATTAAAACAAAGCATTGCGATGGCCCTCGCGGGTGTTGACGCAATGTGATTTCTGCCCAGTGCTCTGAATGTCAACGTGAAGAAATTCAAGCAAGCGCGGGTAAACGGCGGGAGTAACTATGACTCTCTTAATTGGGAGTCATGGTTACATGTTGTTGGCGCCTCCACGTGGCGACCGCTGGGAACTCTTTGCCGAGAAATCGGTAAAGTGCTAAGATCAACAACACCAAGTCAGGGGAGCTCGATTTGCCGGGTATCCGGCTAAATCGCAGCGATGGGGAGCAACGACCCCAGCATCCCCGAGTTAGAAGTCTCCGGGGAGGACTCCCGACCCGGGTTCAGAGACAAAGGGAGAAAAACTAAGATCACTGAGCAACGCAGCTTTTTTTTCAGCATAGCTGGAAGGAAGCAATGCGCGTGCAGCAATAAGCTCGAGGGACGCAGTCGGGGGGAGCAATTGCTGGAGGTCAAGCTGGCAACGACAAGGCAATGATGGGACTGGCTCCGGGGAGGACTCCCGACCCGGAATCAAAGGCAAAGGGAGGAAAAATAAGAACGGTAAGCATTGCAGCTTTTTTTCAGCATAGCTGGAAGGAAGCAATGCGCGTCGAGCATTAGCTCGAGGAAAGCAAAGCGCGAGACGCGATTGCTGGAGGTCAAACTGGCGAACGACTGGATCGTACAAGGAAATGGCTGGAATGGACATAGGGAGGGATGGACTCAGGAGGAGGAAATAAATTAACAATGGACCACAATCAAGGCGAAGCCTCGGACACGGGGGAACCAGGTCCCGGTTCACCCGTGGCGGACATGTCCGCTATAGGACAAGGGACTAACGGCGACGACCAGGCAGAACAAAGGCAAATGAGGAAAATAACGATCGACGTTCCTCTTGAAAGGCCAAGAAGTTGCGAACCTTGCTTGCGAGAAAATAAAGATCTGGCATTCCTCCAGTTGAGTGACCTGGCTAAGCACCTACGCGAACAACATCGGCAAACAGTCGTCTCATACAGATGCAACCGATGCGCAAAGGAGTTTCCAGGCCTGCGAAACTGGAATGGCCACAAAGGCAAGTGTAAAGGCCCCGTTCCCGCACAACAAGAAGCGTATAAATGTGAGCATTGCGAGGCCTCCTTCCGTACACAGGTAGGAAGGTCCCAACATGAGCGATGGGAACACCCGGCCATACGAAACACGAAAAGGGCCGAAACGCTAAGAAAAGACGGGAAACCGGGAAGGAGAGCGCACGTTTGGTCCAAGGAAGACACGGAGCGTTTAAGGCAACTCGAAGAGGAGTACAGAGACTGGCCGAGAGAAATAAATAAGAGGTTACAGGCGCACTTTCCTGACAAAACCACGAAGCAAATAAGTGACAAAAGGCGTGGACTGCGACTATTAGAGGCAGAGCAGGAAAGAGGAAGTAGCCATGAAGAGGAAGGATCGAGCACGAGTGAGGAAGAGGAAGAGGCGCGTGAAGACGCCTCACAGGAGAGCGATGAGTCTGGTGAGTATGCAAGTGCCGAGGAACAGCTCCAAGAAAGTGAAAGCGACCGTGAACAGCAAAGGTGGCTCGACAAAATGACCGACAAAATCCGCAGCATCGAAATCCCGGAAGGGAATGAGGTGGGCGAGATTGGAGAAGAATTACGAGTAGGATGGGAGGTGTCAGAGGGTTCGTCGGGAGCCTTGATATCAGTCATAGACGAGCACATGACAAGGCTGTTAGAGGTGTTGGTACCGGAATCCAGGGAAGAGACAAGCGAACACCGTCTCCCTACAGGTCGGAGGAAGGCCAAACCTCATCAAAACAAGAAAAGACCAGCGAACAGTAACCGAAGGAAGCGATATGCATACGCTAGATGCCAGGCTCTGTACAATGAGTGCCCAAAGAAATTAGCGGAACTAGCCGCAAACGGAGACTTCTCCTACCTTCAAATCAGGCAAGATCCACCCGAAATGGATCAAATACGTGAGTTATACGGAGGGTTATGGGGCCAACCAGGCCCGGAGCAAAGAGGAGATGTGACGACAAAACCACGGGACATAAGCGACGTCTTCAAACCGATCACAGCGGACGAAGTCAAGGATAGAATAAAGAAAACCAAGAGCGAATCAGCCCCCGGGCTCGACAAAGTAAGGAAGTGCCACCTAACGAAGAAGGGAGTAGCAGAAACCTTAGCGGTTTTGTACAATATACTACTTAGAGAGAGCTACTACCCAGAGGCCTTCAAAAACAACAGGACAACGTTGATCCCTAAAGCAGGGAAAGATGTCAAAGACATCAAGAACTGGAGACCTATTACAGTTGGGTCGATGATAGGACGAATCTTCTCGGCTATCATTGACGCTAAGATACGCAGCTTCGTTAAACAATCCACTCGGCAGAAAGGCTTCACCGCCGAAGATGGATGTAGTTTAAATATTCTCATATTGAATGAGGCGATCACAGCTGCGAAACTGACACATGGAGGAGTGGTATCGGTGCTGGATATATCAAAAGCATTTGACACGGTGCCACACCAGAGCCTCAGACCAGGCCTGGCTAGGAAAGAGGTCCCAGCTCACATATGTAGCTACATAGAAAAGATGTACCGGGGCTGCAAGACAAAGATAAAAGGAAGAGATGGGACGGTGGACATAGAATTGCGAAGGGGCGTTAAGCAAGGCGATCCACTGTCGCCTCTATTGTTTAACCTGGCCATCGAGGAACTAATCAGGCAGGTAGACACGCAAACCAGAGGGATAAGTATCGGCGAAAAGGAGGCGTCGATACTAGCATTTGCCGACGATATAGTGCTCCTGGGGAAAGATAGGAGAGCGGCACAAAGCCAACTTCGAAAAGTGGCAAAGTACTTGGAAGATCTTGGAATGGAACTATCGGCAGCCAAATGCAGCACATTCCAGATCATCGCAAAATCGAAAAGCTGGTATGTAACGGATCCGGCGCTATACATAGGCGAAGAGAAAGTACCAGCGGTGGAAGCCGACGAGACCCTCAAGTATTTGGGCGTAAAGATAGGACCGTGGAGAGGTCTAGTGAAAGGCTCGGAACTACCCACAATATCAAAGGTAGTTGCGAATGTGAGAGAACTGAAGCTCAAACCATATCAAAAGCTAGACTTGCTTCAGACTTACATTCTGCCACGATTCTTGTACTCGCTGACAAACAACCGACCGTCAAGAGGAACTCTAAGAATGATAGATGGAATGATAAGACAAGAGGTAAAGGACTTGTTCCATCTGACGAGCTCAACCGCAACCGGCTTCTTCTATACTAAGAAGAGCAGGGGGGGTCTGGGACTCACGAAATTCGAGAACCTAGTTCAACTAGGAACGATCCGCACGTACCTAAAGGTAATGGAAACAGACGACCAGGTCTTAAAAGACGCGGGCGATCGAGGACACTTGAGGGAAGAGGCGAGAAAGAGCGCAACGTCACTGGGAGGTAGATTGCCTACCAATCTGGCGGAGCACAATCAGCTCAAAATAAAAGTGGCGAAAAGAGAGACAGACGGCTGGGCGGACCTCCCGTCACAAGGCCAAGGAGTGCATGAGTTCAGAAATGATGAAATAGGGAACTCATGGCTAACGAACATGACGTTATTAAAAGGCACCAGACTCATCGACGCTATGAGAATGCGGACGAACACATTCGGGACGAGAGTCGTACTTGGGCGAACAAACCCGCGCTTCGACACTACGTGCCGAAGGTGCAGAGACAAACCCGAGACTCTGGGACACGTTCTTGGCCAGTGTATATACACAAAGGATGCTAGGATAAGGAGACACGACGAAATAAAGGAATTCATAGCAGAAAGAGCGGCAAGGCGACACACAGTGTTTATCGAGCCAACGATAAAAGTGCACAACGAACTTAAGAAACCAGACCTAGTGGTGAAAATGAACGAGAAAGTGGTAGTCGCGGACATTACAGTACGCTATGAAAATAGAACATATCTAAAAGACGCAGCCGAGGAAAAATCAGCTAAGTACCAACGCACGGCGGACACTTTGACACAAAGGATAGAAGGAGTGACCGAAGGTACCGTGTGGCCAATAGTGGTAGGAAGCAGGGGAGCCTTACCACGTAGAACGAAAGTCGCATTGCAGAAACTAGGTCTCCGGAAGGACGAACTCCTTACAGTGGCGATGATGGCACTACGATCATCAATTGAGATAGCCAACGCGTTCATCGACGATAATCAGAGGCAGTGAGGAGGAGGAGAAAGGAGACCGGCGACACGATGGTACGCATCAAGAAAAGTAGAACCCATCAGCCGCAGATGGCTTAAGTATTGCTGAGAGCAAAAACAGAGCCCGGGCGAGTATAGTTAACCGCCCGGTGCGAGTCGTAGGACATTAAGATCTCCTGAAAAGAGACACGTTACGGCGGCAGAGCGACTCTTCAAGTCGGGCGTATACCTTCACGTGGTATCCCTGAACGCACAAAAGTGTGACTAAACGACGCTTTCCTTCCCTATGCAGGGGAAGGACTCTGCTAGACTAATTTTTCGAAGTCCGTTATGCGGACCCATGTCAGTGGTGTGCGGCCTACCGAAGGCCAAGTTGTTAAGTTTGAAACCCCACGGGGGGGTAAACCTCCGAAAATCTATCCTATGTCTCCGTGTGAGGCAGAAAGGATACAGGTCTTAGCCAAATGCCTCGTCATCTAATTAGTGACGCGCATGAATGGATTAACGAGATTCCCTCTGTCCCTATCTACTCACTCTCCTCCTCACTTCGGGGGATTCGCGCCTGAGTCTGGAGACTCAGGCCGCTGGGTCTCTTCGGATGGTGAGCGAGTGGGGTGCTGGGGCGGCGGTCGACGTCTCTAGGGACAAGACCGTTTGCATGCTTCTCCGTGGTAATCTCGCGGGAAGCAGGCACCCCAGGGTCCTCCTGAACGGGAGTGCCGTGCCATACAGGGAGTCGGTCAGGTACCTCGGGGTTCGTGTTGGTGAGCGGTTCAATTTTAATCCTCACCTGCACGAGCTGAGGGAACGTGCCTGCTCCCTGGTATGCGAGTTGCGACGTGTCATGAGGAGGGACTGGGGTCTCCGGCGCAGGGCCATCGGGATCTTGTACCGGGGCCTGTTCCTCCCATGCGCTATGTACGGTGCCTCGGTTTGGGGCGGCTTCGTGCGGGCGAGGGCGACGTCTCGTGTCCTCCTCAACAGGGCGCAGCGCTCGGTCCTCCTTGCTGCGTTGCCGGTTTGCCGCACCGTCTCGACGGATGCAATGACCGTGCTGATGGGGGAGCTCCCGTGGGATCTCGAGGCCAAAAAGGCCGAAGCAGGGTACTTCATCAGGAACGCCCTGCCGATCCCGTGGGAGGTCCCCTTGGCGGCCGGAGAGGAGGATGCCGCTGCGAGGGCCCGGCAAGTTCGGGTCTACTTATGGCGCGAGTGGGGTCAGCGCTGGGAGAGGGGATTGAGCGGCGGAGTAACCCGCCGGTTTGTCCCCGACCCGGCTGCAGCCGCGAAGCTCCTGCGGTCGGTAGGCTTCAGCCTCGCCGCAGGGTACCTTCTTACAGGGCACGGTTCTCTAAATGAGTTCCTCTTTCGGAGGACTCTTGCGGAGACCGCGCAGTGTTCCTGCGGGGAAGGGGAGGAGACCTCCTTCCACGTCCTGTCCGAATGCCGGCACTACGCCGGTCGCAGAGATTTAACTGCCATGGGTGTGGGCCGGTGTGCGGGAGGGGCTTGGATGGTGCAAGGGGTGGTCAACTCCCCCGAGGCATTTGAGGCCTTCCGGAGCTTTGCGGGCTGGGCCTTCGAACTGAGGGCCCAGTTGGACGGTACCGGTTAGTTGAGGTGTTTCCGCAGGGGAGGGTTCCGTAGGCCGTAAGGTCACGGTCCTCTCGGGTGTGGCGCACCCGCGGACCCGAGCTGGTCGACCAGTGCCAAGGCTGGTTTAGGGCCTTAACTGGTAGTGGGCCAAGTTGGCCCACGAACGTCCCACCAAGCGACGATAGCTGGTACCGCGGGAGTCGGGGAGCCCCGGTGGCGGCGTGAGCCGCCGCCGCCCCGGCCTTTGGGTTGGACTCGCGGGGGCAGTGGTTTAAGAGTCCGCATGCTGGACTAGGGTGTCACGTTCGTCTGCGTGGCACCCGGCGTGTGAGTCGCGTTTCTCTTCGACTCGGGCGCGGCCCTGCTAAGGCCGTAGGGATTTGGATAGTGTCCCGCCCCTAGCCAAGGGGCCTACCTAGACTACACCTCTAGGTAGGGATTGGTAGCCGTCCCCAGGGCATGTGGTCGACTGTGTCGGCTCGTGCGCCGTCGGGGCGGTGCGTTGGCCGAGCGTATCTCGGCCCCGCGCCCTTGGGGGCCGTGTCGTAGGCCGAGAGGCGGAGACGGCACGTTAAATAAATGTGTGATTATTAGTGTCCCTATCTACTAGGCGGGAGTAACTATGACTCTCTTAGTTATAGTTCAGCAAGCAACCCCCTTTTCGTGGGTCCCGCTATTAATACAGGCCGAAGGGTTCCGCCCTGGAGGCCTGTAGAACTGAGAGTTGCCTCTGCGAACATTGTTACCGGGTACGCGCCTCCGTCCCGGATATAGACACAGAGGGGCTGGGAGTAGCTATATCTATGGCTCTCCCACTTCGAACGCACTAAGTGAATTTCAATTTGCTTGTTACCGGGTACGCGCCTCCGTCCCGGATATAGACACAGAGGGGCTTGGGAGTAGCTATAGCTATAACTCTTCCATTTTCGAACGCAATAACCGAAATTGAATTTGCTTGTACGAAATTGAACGAGTCGGAGCAGAATTTAATTCGTACTTGAACGAGAACGGGAACACTGAACGCCTTTAGGTGCTTCCGGTTCCAGGAGAGCCAGTATCCATGGCTCTTCTACTTTGAACGGATTGAATTTGAACGAAATTGAACGAGTCGGAACAAATTCAAATGTGAATTCGAACGAGAACGGGAACACTGAACGCCTTTCGGTGCTCCCCGTTCCAACCCCCTATCATCCTCGGAACCCCTGCCCGTCCTCCCAATCCCTGGTGTGCCCTGACGGCTCTTGTCGGACTCATTCGCCTCACGAGGTGACTGAGAACGACAAGGACTGCCTAAGGATCCCCGCTGGGCCCGCGTCGCTGTGGCCGCAAGGCTGTAGCATACTCGGAACCGGGGGATGCGCGCGTGTGAAAGTGTGGATGAGTATATGTATTTGTATGGGTGCGTTTTTTTTTTTTTTTTTTTTTTTTTTTTTTTTTTTTTTTTTTTTAGGTACTCGCAGGGGACATCGGCTTCACCGATGATGGGAAGCGACGCTCCCACGACCCCCGTCAACCCCCAAGGCCAAGCTGGACTGTCGTGGTAAGGGCCTCGTGACAGGAAGGGGTTTCGTTCCTGCCGCTTACGATGGGGACTGGAGCGGTTGGCGACCCTCGCAGTCCTGAAGCAACAATTGCCCGGGTGGGACAAGGCGGCTCTGGACCACCGTGTGACATACTTTCCGACCATACTCGTGGGAACAAAATGGCATCAAACAGCACAACAACGACGACGACGACGATGATGGAGATAAGGAGGAGTGCGCGACTGGCAGCCCGGTCATCGAGAACACCCAGCGCTGGAGGATCGGGCCACCATGTAGCTGGGTCGAGCACCTGCGGGGCCTCAAGGGTGCACGCGGCCCTGATTCAGATGCCTCCCCCCTCTTCGCGCGACGTAATTGGTTGTTCCCCACGAGACCCCCAGCGAGCTCCCCTGCGAGGTGGCCCTGACGGGCAGGTTTTCGGCCTTCGTGCCGTCCGAGTAGTTTTGAATAGGTGGGATAGAGGAGTAGGGCCGTGTGCGGCAGTCGCAGATGCCGCAGCGACGCACGCCGTAGGCGCGAACAACGCGAGTAGAAATAGACGCAAGGAAAGCGAAATTCAGCCACCGGTGGCTGCTCATGCCGAAGAGATAGGACCGACACCTGAAAACGCGACCGCGAACCCCCACCGTAACGTAGATAGGGCCGACGCGCCGGGCGACGGCAATGTCACGGATATTAGGGTGCTACAGCTGAATATGAGGCGTTCAGCTGTAGTCACAGGAGAGGTTCGTGCGCTCACTGGGCAGAAGCGACTGGACGTCCTGTTATTACAGGAACCATACGTCCGGAAGCAGGGCCAGAGCCACACATTTTACGGATTAGGAACTGGAATCAGGGTAGCCGCGGTCCGCTCCGAGAAGCCTTGGGCGGCTGTGGCCATCTGCAACCCCTCATTCCAGATGATCTTCGTCTCACAGCTGAGCACGACACATTGCGTATGTGTAGAAGTGACGGCACCCGGATCCTCGTTCTATGCCATCTCCCATTACTTCCAATGGAAAGATGACATCGAAGATCACCTCAGACACCTCGCTATGGTGCTCCGTTCTCTGAGGGGGAAGAGAGTATTAATAGCGTTAGATTCGAATGCGCGCTCGACCCAATGGGGACCCCAGAGGACCAACGAGCGCGGAAGCAGGCTCGAAAGACTCATCGAGGAGTTTGACCTGTGTATAGTGAACGACAGGAGCCAGCCCCCAACTTACTGGACGCCAAGGGGATCGTCATACATCGACGTTACCCTGGTGACGTCATCCATGTCCCAACTCATTAGGGAATGGAGGGTAAGGGAGGACTGGACAACGAGCGACCACAATGCCGTGGACATCAGGCTTCGCACCCCAAGAACCGCGAGAGACGACCAGTGCTCCGGTTCCAGTCGGTTCAACACTCGTAGGGCTGACTGGGAGCTGTTCGCTGCGACTCTCGGGGACTTGTCGGCTGCGAGGCTTGAGGAACTCCCACTCTCATCGGCGGCGGAGGTCGAGCATATGGCCAAGACTCTCACGGACGTCCTCACGGACGCCTGCATCGAGTCTATGCCAAGGAAAAAGCAATTTAGGAAGTCCAATCCGTGGTGGACACAGGCACTCACAAACCTCAAGAAGGGAGTGTACCAGCGCAGACGCGCGTTTCAGAAGGAAAGGTTCTTGCCCGAACGCCTCGTTAAACTGCAGCAGTATCGCTCTTCTTTGCGTCTGTATAGCAGGGAGGTGCGAAAGGTAAAACTCGACAGCTGGAGATCGTTCGTTACGTCGCACGGGAACTCGGAGGCTTGGGGCTTCGTTTATAAGCAACAGGCCAACAAACTCCGAATTGAGAAAGTGCTCAGCACGATCCGGCATAACGGCACGATCACTATGAACATGAAAGAA
>CATOQI010000025.1:27500-30679 GCA_951802705.1 Netelia virgata
CTTGTAATTTTTTTTTTTTTTTTTTTTTTTTTTTTTTTTTTTTTTTATTCTCCGTCCCGTTCAACAGCCGGATCCTGTCGATATTCATTCTCGAACTCCCCGCGGGACACGGGTCCGCTCTTCAATTCTCGACCCCGATCGGTCCACGCCTCGTTTCATGCCCTCGATCGGTCCACGGGCAAAATTCCACGCCCGATCGGTCCACGCGTCCGAGCAATACTATAGACGACGCGAGCGGCGTTGGACTTGTAATTTTTTTTTTTTTTTTTTTTTTTTTTATTCTCCGTCCCGTTCAACAGCCGGATCCTGTCGATATTCATTCTCGAACTCCCCGCGGGACACGGGTCCGCTCTTCAATTCTCGACCCCGATCGGTCCACGCCTCGTTTCATGCCCTCGATCGGTCCACGGGCAAAATTCCACGCCCGATCGGTCCACGCGTCCGAGCAATACTATAGACGACGCGAGCGGCGTTGGACTTGTAATTTTTTTTTTTTTTTTTTTTTTTTTTTTTTTTTTTTTTTTATTCTCCGTCCCGTTCAACAGCCGGATCCTATCGATATTCATTCTCGAACTCCCCGCGGGACACGGGTCCGCTCTTCAATTCTCGACCCCGATCGGTCCACGCCTCGTTTCATGCCCTCGATCGGTCCACGGGCGAAATTCCACGCCCGATCGGTCCACGCGTCCGAGCAATACTATAGACGACGCGAGCGGCGTTGGACTTGTAATTTTTTTTTTTTTTTTTTTTTTTTTTTTTTTTTTTTTATTCTCCGTCCCGTTCAACAGCCGGATCCTATCGATATTCATTCTCGAACTCCCCGCGGGACACGGGTCCGCTCTTCAATTCTCGACCCCGATCGGTCCACGCCTCGTTTCATGCCCTCGATCGGTCCACGGGCAAAATTCCACGCCCGATCGGTCCACGCGTCCGAGCAATACTATAGACGACGCGAGCGGCGTTGGACTTGTAATTTTTTTTTTTTTTTTTTTTTTTTTTTTTTTTTTTTTTTATTCTCCGTCCCGTTCAACAGCCGGATCCTGTCGATATTCATTCTCGAACTCCCCGCGGGACACGGGTCCGCTCTTCAATTCTCGACCCCGATCGGTCCACGCCTCGTTTCATGCCCTCGATCGGTCCACGGGCAAAATTCCACGCCCGATCGGTCCACGCGTCCGAGCAATACTATAGACGACGCGAGCGGCGTTGGACTTGTAATTTTTTTTTTTTTTTTTTTTTTTTTTTTTTTTTTTTTTTATTCTCCGTCCCGTTCAACAGCCGGATCCTATCGATATTCATTCTCGAACTCCCCGCGGGACACGGGTCCGCTCTTCAATTCTCGACCCCGATCGGTCCACGCCTCGTTTCATGCCCTCGATCGGTCCACGGGCAAAATTCCACGCCCGATCGGTCCACGCGTCCGAGCAATACTATAGACGACGCGAGCGGCGTTGGACTTGTAATTTTTTTTTTTTTTTTTTTTTTTTTTTTTTTTTTTTTTATTCTCCGTCCCGTTCAACAGCCGGATCCTGTCGATATTCATTCTCGAACTCCCCGCGGGACACGGGTCCGCTCTTCAATTCTCGACCCCGATCGGTCCACGCCTCGTTTCATGCCCTCGATCGGTCCACGGGCAAAATTCCACGCCCGATCGGTCCACGCGTCCGAGCAATACTATAGACGACGCGAGCGGCGTTGGACTTGTAATTTTTTTTTTTTTTTTTTTTTTTTTTTTTTTTTTTTTTTTATTCTCCGTCCCGTTCAACAGCCGGATCCTGTCGATATTCATTCTCGAACTCCCCGCGGGACACGGGTCCGCTCTTCAATTCTCGACCCCGATCGGTCCACGCCTCGTTTCATGCCCTCGATCGGTCCACGGGCAACATTCCACGCCCGATCGGTCCACGCGTCCGAGCAATACTATAGACGACGCGAGCGGCGTTGGACTTGTAATTTTTTTTTTTTTTTTTTTTTTTTTTTTTTTTTTTTTTTTATTCTCCGTCCCGTTCAACAGCCGGATCCGTCGATATTCATTCTCGAACTCCCCGCGGGACACGGGTCCGCTCTTCAATTCTCGACCCCGATCGGTCCACGCCTCGTTTCATGCCCTCGATCGGTCCACGGGCGAAATTCCACGCCCGATCGGTCCACGCGTCCGAGCAATACTATAGACGACGCGAGCGGCGTTGGACTTGTAATTTTTTTTTTTTTTTTTTTTTTTTTTTTTTTTTTTTTTATTCTCCGTCCCGTTCAACAGCCGGATCCTATCGATATTCATTCTCGAACTCCCCGCGGGACACGGGTCCGCTCTTCAATTCTCGACCCCGATCGGTCCACGCCTCGTTTCATGCCCTCGATCGGTCCACGGGCAAAATTCCACGCCCGATCGGTCCACGCGTCCGAGCAATACTATAGACGACGCGAGCGGCGTTGGACTTGTAATTTTTTTTTTTTTTTTTTTTTTTTTTTTTTTTTTTTTTTATTCTCCGTCCCGTTCAACAGCCGGATCCTGTCGATATTCATTCTCGAACTCCCCGCGGGACACGGGTCCGCTCTTCAATTCTCGACCCCGATCGGTCCACGCCTCGTTTCATGCCCTCGATCGGTCCACGGGCAAAATTCCACGCCCGATCGGTCCACGCGTCCGAGCAATACTATAGACGACGCGAGCGGCGTTGGACTTGTAATTTTTTTTTTTTTTTTTTTTTTTTTTTTTTTTTTTTTTATTCTCCGTCCCGTTCAACAGCCGGATCCTGTCGATATTCATTCTCGAACTCCCCGCGGACACGGGTCCGCTCTTCAATTCTCGACCCCGATCGGTCCACGCCTCGTTTCATGCCCTCGATCGGTCCACGGGCAAAATTCCACGCCCGATCGGTCCACGCGTCCGAGCAATACTATAGACGACGCGAGCGGCGTTGGACTTGTAATTTTTTTTTTTTTTTTTTTTTTTTTTTTTTTTTTTTTTATTCTCCGTCCCGTTCAACAGCCGGATCCTGTCGATATTCATTCTCGAACTCCTCCCCGCGGGACACGGGTCCGCTCTTCAATTCTCGACCCCGATCGGTCCACGCCTCGTTTCATGCCCTCGATCGGTCCACGGGCAAAATTCCACGCCCGATCGGTCCACGCGTCCGAGCAATACTATAGACGACGCGAGCGGCGTTGGACTTGTAATT
>CATOQI010000027.1:0-20000 GCA_951802705.1 Netelia virgata
AATATCGACAGGATCCGGCTGTTGAACGGGACGGAGAATAAAAAAAAAAAAAAAAAAAAAAAAAAAAAAAAAAAAAAAATTACAAGTCCAACGCCGCTCGCGTCGTCTATAGTATTGCTCGGACGCGTGGACCGATCGGGCGTGGAATTTTGCCCGTGGACCGATCGAGGGCATGAAACGAGGCGTGGACCGATCGGGGTCGAGAATTGAAGAGCGGACCCGTGTCCCGCGGGGAGTTCGAGAATGAATATCGATAGGATCCGGCTGTTGAACGGGACGGAGAATAAAAAAAAAAAAAAAAAAAAAAAAAAAAAAAAAAAAAAAAATTACAAGTCCAACGCCGCTCGCGTCGTCTATAGTATTGCTCGGACGCGTGGACCGATCGGGCGTGGAATTTTGCCCGTGGACCGATCGAGGGCATGAAACGAGGCGTGGACCGATCGGGGTCGAGAATTGAAGAGCGGACCCGTGTCCCGCGGGGAGTTCGAGAATGAATATCGACAGGATCCGGCTGTTGAACGGGACGGAGAATAAAAAAAAAAAAAAAAAAAAAAAAAAAAAAAAAAAAAAAATTACAAGTCCAACGCCGCTCGCGTCGTCTATAGTATTGCTCGGACGCGTGGACCGATCGGGCGTGGAATTTTGCCCGTGGACCGATCGAGGGCATGAAACGAGGCGTGGACCGATCGGGGTCGAGAATTGAAGAGCGGACCCGTGTCCCGCGGGGAGTTCGAGAATGAATATCGATAGGATCCGGCTGTTGAACGGGACGGAGAATAAAAAAAAAAAAAAAAAAAAAAAAAAAAAAAAAAAAAATTACAAGTCCAACGCCGCTCGCGTCGTCTATAGTATTGCTCGGACGCGTGGACCGATCGGGCGTGGAATTTTGCCCGTGGACCGATCGAGGGCATGAAACGAGGCGTGGACCGATCGGAGTCGAGAATTGAAGAGCGGACCCGTGTCCCGCGGGGAGTTCGAGAATGAATATCGACAGGATCCGGCTGTTGAACGGGACGGAGAATAAAAAAAAAAAAAAAAAAAAAAAAAAAAAAAAAAAAAAAATTACAAGTCCAACGCCGCTCGCGTCGTCTATAGTATTGCTCGGACGCGTGGACCGATCGGGCGTGGAATTTTGCCCGTGGACCGATCGAGGGCATGAAACGAGGCGTGGACCGATCGGGGTCGAGAATTGAAGAGCGGACCCGTGTCCCGCGGGGAGTTCGAGAATGAATATCGATAGGATCCGGCTGTTGAACGGGACGGAGAATAAAAAAAAAAAAAAAAAAAAAAAAAAAAAAAAAAAAAAAATTACAAGTCCAACGCCGCTCGCGTCGTCTATAGTATTGCTCGGACGCGTGGACCGATCGGGCGTGGAATTTTGCCCGTGGACCGATCGAGGGCATGAAACGAGGCGTGGACCGATCGGGGTCGAGAATTGAAGAGCGGACCCGTGTCCCGCGGGGAGTTCGAGAATGAATATCGATAGGATCCGGCTGTTGAACGGGACGGAGAATAAAAAAAAAAAAAAAAAAAAAAAAAAAAAAAAAAAAAAAATTACAAGTCCAACGCCGCTCGCGTCGTCTATAGTATTGCTCGGACGCGTGGACCGATCGGGCGTGGAATTTTGCCCGTGGACCGATCGAGGGCATGAAACGAGGCGTGGACCGATCGGGGTCGAGAATTGAAGAGCGGACCCGTGTCCCGCGGGGAGTTCGAGAATGAATATCGATAGGATCCGGCTGTTGAACGGGACGGAGAATAAAAAAAAAAAAAAAAAAAAAAAAAAAAAAAAAAAAAAAATTACAAGTCCAACGCCGCTCGCGTCGTCTATAGTATTGCTCGGACGCGTGGACCGATCGGGCGTGGAATTTCGCCCGTGGACCGATCGAGGGCATGAAACGAGGCGTGGACCGATCGGGGTCGAGAATTGAAGAGCGGACCCGTGTCCCGCGGGGAGTTCGAGAATGAATATCGATAGGATCCGGCTGTTGAACGGGACGGAGAATAAAAAAAAAAAAAAAAAAAAAAAAAAAAAAAAAAAAAAAATTACAAGTCCAACGCCGCTCGCGTCGTCTATAGTATTGCTCGGACGCGTGGACCGATCGGGCGTGGAATTTTGCCCGTGGACCGATCGAGGGCATGAAACGAGGCGTGGACCGATCGGGGTCGAGAATTGAAGAGCGGACCCGTGTCCCGCGGGGAGTTCGAGAATGAATATCGACAGGATCCGGCTGTTGAACGGGACGGAGAATAAAAAAAAAAAAAAAAAAAAAAAAAAAAAAAAAAAAAAAAATTACAAGTCCAACGCCGCTCGCGTCGTCTATAGTATTGCTCGGACGCGTGGACCGATCGGGCGTGGAATTTTGCCCGTGGACCGATCGAGGGCATGAAACGAGGCGTGGACCGATCGGGGTCGAGAATTGAAGAGCGGACCCGTGTCCCGCGGGGAGTTCGAGAATGAATATCGATAGGATCCGGCTGTTGAACGGGACGGAGAATAAAAAAAAAAAAAAAAAAAAAAAAAAAAAAAAAAAAAAAATTACAAGTCCAACGCCGCTCGCGTCGTCTATAGTATTGCTCGGACGCGTGGACCGATCGGGCGTGGAATTTTGCCCGTGGACCGATCGAGGGCATGAAACGAGGCGTGGACCGATCGGGGTCGAGAATTGAAGAGCGGACCCGTGTCCCGCGGGGAGTTCGAGAATGAATATCGATAGGATCCGGCTGTTGAACGGGACGGAGAATAAAAAAAAAAAAAAAAAAAAAAAAAAAAAAAAAAAAAAAATTACAAGTCCAACGCCGCTCGCGTCGTCTATAGTATTGCTCGGACGCGTGGACCGATCGGGCGTGGAATTTTGCCCGTGGACCGATCGAGGGCATGAAACGAGGCGTGGACCGATCGGGGTCGAGAATTGAAGAGCGGACCCGTGTCCCGCGGGGAGTTCGAGAATGAATATCGATAGGATCCGGCTGTTGAACGGGACGGAGAATAAAAAAAAAAAAAAAAAAAAAAAAAAAAAAAAAAAAAAATTACAAGTCCAACGCCGCTCGCGTCGTCTATAGTATTGCTCGGACGCGTGGACCGATCGGGCGTGGAATTTCGCCCGTGGACCGATCGAGGGCATGAAACGAGGCGTGGACCGATCGGGGTCGAGAATTGAAGAGCGGACCCGTGTCCCGCGGGGAGTTCGAGAATGAATATCGATAGGATCCGGCTGTTGAACGGGACGGAGAATAAAAAAAAAAAAAAAAAAAAAAAAAAAAAAAAAAAAAAATTACAAGTCCAACGCCGCTCGCGTCGTCTATAGTATTGCTCGGACGCGTGGACCGATCGGGCGTGGAATTTTGCCCGTGGACCGATCGAGGGCATGAAACGAGGCGTGGACCGATCGGGGTCGAGAATTGAAGAGCGGACCCGTGTCCCGCGGGGAGTTCGAGAATGAATATCGACAGGATCCGGCTGTTGAACGGGACGGAGAATAAAAAAAAAAAAAAAAAAAAAAAAAAAAAAAAAAAAAAAATTACAAGTCCAACGCCGCTCGCGTCGTCTATAGTATTGCTCGGACGCGTGGACCGATCGGGCGTGGAATTTTGCCCGTGGACCGATCGAGGGCATGAAACGAGGCGTGGACCGATCGGGGTCGAGAATTGAAGAGCGGACCCGTGTCCCGCGGGGAGTTCGAGAATGAATATCGATAGGATCCGGCTGTTGAACGGGACGGAGAATAAAAAAAAAAAAAAAAAAAAAAAAAAAAAAAAAAAAAATTACAAGTCCAACGCCGCTCGCGTCGTCTATAGTATTGCTCGGACGCGTGGACCGATCGGGCGTGGAATTTTGCCCGTGGACCGATCGAGGGCATGAAACGAGGCGTGGACCGATCGGGGTCGAGAATTGAAGAGCGGACCCGTGTCCCGCGGGGAGTTCGAGAATGAATATCGACAGGATCCGGCTGTTGAACGGGACGGAGAATAAAAAAAAAAAAAAAAAAAAAAAAAAAAAAAAAAAAAAATTACAAGTCCAACGCCGCTCGCGTCGTCTATAGTATTGCTCGGACGCGTGGACCGATCGGGCGTGGAATTTCGCCCGTGGACCGATCGAGGGCATGAAACGAGGCGTGGACCGATCGGGGTCGAGAATTGAAGAGCGGACCCGTGTCCCGCGGGGAGTTCGAGAATGAATATCGATAGGATCCGGCTGTTGAACGGGACGGAGAATAAAAAAAAAAAAAAAAAAAAAAAAAAAAAAAAAAAAAAATTACAAGTCCAACGCCGCTCGCGTCGTCTATAGTATTGCTCGGACGCGTGGACCGATCGGGCGTGGAATTTTGCCCGTGGACCGATCGAGGGCATGAAACGAGGCGTGGACCGATCGGGGTCGAGAATTGAAGAGCGGACCCGTGTCCCGCGGGGAGTTCGAGAATGAATATCGACAGGATCCGGCTGTTGAACGGGACGGAGAATAAAAAAAAAAAAAAAAAAAAAAAAAAAAAAAAAAAAAAAATTACAAGTCCAACGCCGCTCGCGTCGTCTATAGTATTGCTCGGACGCGTGGACCGATCGGGCGTGGAATTTTGCCCGTGGACCGATCGAGGGCATGAAACGAGGCGTGGACCGATCGGGGTCGAGAATTGAAGAGCGGACCCGTGTCCCGCGGGGAGTTCGAGAATGAATATCGATAGGATCCGGCTGTTGAACGGGACGGAGAATAAAAAAAAAAAAAAAAAAAAAAAAAAAAAAAAAAAAAATTACAAGTCCAACGCCGCTCGCGTCGTCTATAGTATTGCTCGGACGCGTGGACCGATCGGGCGTGGAATTTTGCCCGTGGACCGATCGAGGGCATGAAACGAGGCGTGGACCGATCGGGGTCGAGAATTGAAGAGCGGACCCGTGTCCCGCGGGGAGTTCGAGAATGAATATCGACAGGATCCGGCTGTTGAACGGGACGGAGAATAAAAAAAAAAAAAAAAAAAAAAAAAAAAAAAAAAAAAAAATTACAAGTCCAACGCCGCTCGCGTCGTCTATAGTATTGCTCGGACGCGTGGACCGATCGGGCGTGGAATTTTGCCCGTGGACCGATCGAGGGCATGAAACGAGGCGTGGACCGATCGGGGTCGAGAATTGAAGAGCGGACCCGTGTCCCGCGGGGAGTTCGAGAATGAATATCGATAGGATCCGGCTGTTGAACGGGACGGAGAATAAAAAAAAAAAAAAAAAAAAAAAAAAAAAAAAAAAAAAAATTACAAGTCCAACGCCGCTCGCGTCGTCTATAGTATTGCTCGGACGCGTGGACCGATCGGGCGTGGAATTTTGCCCGTGGACCGATCGAGGGCATGAAACGAGGCGTGGACCGATCGGGGTCGAGAATTGAAGAGCGGACCCGTGTCCCGCGGGGAGTTCGAGAATGAATATCGATAGGATCCGGCTGTTGAACGGGACGGAGAATAAAAAAAAAAAAAAAAAAAAAAAAAAAAAAAAAAAAAAAATTACAAGTCCAACGCCGCTCGCGTCGTCTATAGTATTGCTCGGACGCGTGGACCGATCGGGCGTGGAATTTTGCCCGTGGACCGATCGAGGGCATGAAACGAGGCGTGGACCGATCGGGGTCGAGAATTGAAGAGCGGACCCGTGTCCCGCGGGGAGTTCGAGAATGAATATCGATAGGATCCGGCTGTTGAACGGGACGGAGAATAAAAAAAAAAAAAAAAAAAAAAAAAAAAAAAAAAAAAAATTACAAGTCCAACGCCGCTCGCGTCGTCTATAGTATTGCTCGGACGCGTGGACCGATCGGGCGTGGAATTTCGCCCGTGGACCGATCGAGGGCATGAAACGAGGCGTGGACCGATCGGGGTCGAGAATTGAAGAGCGGACCCGTGTCCCGCGGGGAGTTCGAGAATGAATATCGATAGGATCCGGCTGTTGAACGGGACGGAGAATAAAAAAAAAAAAAAAAAAAAAAAAAAAAAAAAAAAAAAAATTACAAGTCCAACGCCGCTCGCGTCGTCTATAGTATTGCTCGGACGCGTGGACCGATCGGGCGTGGAATTTTGCCCGTGGACCGATCGAGGGCATGAAACGAGGCGTGGACCGATCGGGGTCGAGAATTGAAGAGCGGACCCGTGTCCCGCGGGGAGTTCGAGAATGAATATCGACAGGATCCGGCTGTTGAACGGGACGGAGAATAAAAAAAAAAAAAAAAAAAAAAAAAAAAAAAAAAAAAAAATTACAAGTCCAACGCCGCTCGCGTCGTCTATAGTATTGCTCGGACGCGTGGACCGATCGGGCGTGGAATTTTGCCCGTGGACCGATCGAGGGCATGAAACGAGGCGTGGACCGATCGGGGTCGAGAATTGAAGAGCGGACCCGTGTCCCGCGGGGAGTTCGAGAATGAATATCGATAGGATCCGGCTGTTGAACGGGACGGAGAATAAAAAAAAAAAAAAAAAAAAAAAAAAAAAAAAAAAAAAAATTACAAGTCCAACGCCGCTCGCGTCGTCTATAGTATTGCTCGGACGCGTGGACCGATCGGGCGTGGAATTTTGCCCGTGGACCGATCGAGGGCATGAAACGAGGCGTGGACCGATCGGGGTCGAGAATTGAAGAGCGGACCCGTGTCCCGCGGGGAGTTCGAGAATGAATATCGATAGGATCCGGCTGTTGAACGGGACGGAGAATAAAAAAAAAAAAAAAAAAAAAAAAAAAAAAAAAAAAAAAATTACAAGTCCAACGCCGCTCGCGTCGTCTATAGTATTGCTCGGACGCGTGGACCGATCGGGCGTGGAATTTTGCCCGTGGACCGATCGAGGGCATGAAACGAGGCGTGGACCGATCGGGGTCGAGAATTGAAGAGCGGACCCGTGTCCCGCGGGGAGTTCGAGAATGAATATCGATAGGATCCGGCTGTTGAACGGGACGGAGAATAAAAAAAAAAAAAAAAAAAAAAAAAAAATTACAAGTCCAACGCCGCTCGCGTCGTCTATAGTATTGCTCGGACGCGTGGACCGATCGGGCGTGGAATTTCGCCCGTGGACCGATCGAGGGCATGAAACGAGGCGTGGACCGATCGGGGTCGAGAATTGAAGAGCGGACCCGTGTCCCGCGGGGAGTTCGAGAATGAATATCGATAGGATCCGGCTGTTGAACGGGACGGAGAATAAAAAAAAAAAAAAAAAAAAAAAAAAAAAAAAAAAAAATTACAAGTCCAACGCCGCTCGCGTCGTCTATAGTATTGCTCGGACGCGTGGACCGATCGGGCGTGGAATTTTGCCCGTGGACCGATCGAGGGCATGAAACGAGGCGTGGACCGATCGGGGTCGAGAATTGAAGAGCGGACCCGTGTCCCGCGGGGAGTTCGAGAATGAATATCGACAGGATCCGGCTGTTGAACGGGACGGAGAATAAAAAAAAAAAAAAAAAAAAAAAAAAAAAAAAAAAAAATTACAAGTCCAACGCCGCTCGCGTCGTCTATAGTATTGCTCGGACGCGTGGACCGATCGGGCGTGGAATTTCGCCCGTGGACCGATCGAGGGCATGAAACGAGGCGTGGACCGATCGGGGTCGAGAATTGAAGAGCGGACCCGTGTCCCGCGGGGAGTTCGAGAATGAATATCGATAGGATCCGGCTGTTGAACGGGACGGAGAATAAAAAAAAAAAAAAAAAAAAAAAAAAAAAAAAAAAAAAAATTACAAGTCCAACGCCGCTCGCGTCGTCTATAGTATTGCTCGGACGCGTGGACCGATCGGGCGTGGAATTTTGCCCGTGGACCGATCGAGGGCATGAAACGAGGCGTGGACCGATCGGGGTCGAGAATTGAAGAGCGGACCCGTGTCCCGCGGGGAGTTCGAGAATGAATATCGATAGGATCCGGCTGTTGAACGGGACGGAGAATAAAAAAAAAAAAAAAAAAAAAAAAAAAAAAAAAAAAAATTACAAGTCCAACGCCGCTCGCGTCGTCTATAGTATTGCTCGGACGCGTGGACCGATCGGGCGTGGAATTTTGCCCGTGGACCGATCGAGGGCATGAAACGAGGCGTGGACCGATCGGGGTCGAGAATTGAAGAGCGGACCCGTGTCCCGCGGGGAGTTCGAGAATGAATATCGACAGGATCCGGCTGTTGAACGGGACGGAGAATAAAAAAAAAAAAAAAAAAAAAAAAAAAAAAAAAAAAAAAAAAAAATTACAAGTCCAACGCCGCTCGCGTCGTCTATAGTATTGCTCGGACGCGTGGACCGATCGGGCGTGGAATTTTGCCCGTGGACCGATCGAGGGCATGAAACGAGGCGTGGACCGATCGGGGTCGAGAATTGAAGAGCGGACCCGTGTCCCGCGGGGAGTTCGAGAATGAATATCGACAGGATCCGGCTGTTGAACGGGACGGA
The DNA here is from genome assembly GCA_951802705.1 of Netelia virgata. Classification (NCBI taxonomy): domain Eukaryota; kingdom Metazoa; phylum Arthropoda; class Insecta; order Hymenoptera; family Ichneumonidae; genus Netelia; species Netelia virgata. Next base: position 8,378 of record CATOQI010000027.1, read on the forward strand.
GAATAAAAAAAAAAAAAAAAAAAAAAAAAAAAAAAAAAAAAAAAATTACAAGTCCAACGCCGCTCGCGTCGTCTATAGTATTGCTCGGACGCGTGGACCGATCGGGCGTGGAATTTTGCCCGTGGACCGATCGAGGGCATGAAACGAGGCGTGGACCGATCGGGGTCGAGAATTGAAGAGCGGACCCGTGTCCCGCGGGGAGTTCGAGAATGAATATCGATAGGATCCGGCTGTTGAACGGGACGGAGAATAAAAAAAAAAAAAAAAAAAAAAAAAAAAAAAAAAAAAAAAATTACAAGTCCAACGCCGCTCGCGTCGTCTATAGTATTGCTCGGACGCGTGGACCGATCGGGCGTGGAATTTTGCCCGTGGACCGATCGAGGGCATGAAACGAGGCGTGGACCGATCGGGGTCGAGAATTGAAGAGCGGACCCGTGTCCCGCGGGGAGTTCGAGAATGAATATCGACAGGATCCGGCGGTTGAACGGGACGGAGAATAAAAAAAAAAAAAAAAAAAAAAAAAAAAAAAAAAAAAAAATTACAAGTCCAACGCCGCTCGCGTCGTCTATAGTATTGCTCGGACGCGTGGACCGATCGGGCGTGGAATTTTGCCCGTGGACCGATCGAGGGCATGAAACGAGGCGTGGACCGATCGGGGTCGAGAATTGAAGAGCGGACCCGTGTCCCGCGGGGAGTTCGAGAATGAATATCGACAGGATCCGGCTGTTGAACGGGACGGAGAATAAAAAAAAAAAAAAAAAAAAAAAAAAAAAAAAAAAAAAAAAATTACAAGTCCAACGCCGCTCGCGTCGTCTATAGTATTGCTCGGACGCGTGGACCGATCGGGCGTGGAATTTTGCCCGTGGACCGATCGAGGGCATGAAACGAGGCGTGGACCGATCGGGGTCGAGAATTGAAGAGCGGACCCGTGTCCCGCGGGGAGTTCGAGAATGAATATCGATAGGATCCGGCTGTTGAACGGGACGGAGAATAAAAAAAAAAAAAAAAAAAAAAAAAAAAAAAAAAAAAAAAAATTACAAGTCCAACGCCGCTCGCGTCGTCTATAGTATTGCTCGGACGCGTGGACCGATCGGGCGTGGAATTTTGCCCGTGGACCGATCGAGGGCATGAAACGAGGCGTGGACCGATCGGGGTCGAGAATTGAAGAGCGGACCCGTGTCCCGCGGGGAGTTCGAGAATGAATATCGACAGGATCCGGCTGTTGAACGGGACGGAGAATAAAAAAAAAAAAAAAAAAAAAAAAAAAAAAAAAAAAAAAATTACAAGTCCAACGCCGCTCGCGTCGTCTATAGTATTGCTCGGACGCGTGGACCGATCGGGCGTGGAATTTTGCCCGTGGACCGATCGAGGGCATGAAACGAGGCGTGGACCGATCGGGGTCGAGAATTGAAGAGCGGACCCGTGTCCCGCGGGGAGTTCGAGAATGAATATCGACAGGATCCGGCTGTTGAACGGGACGGAGAATAAAAAAAAAAAAAAAAAAAAAAAAAAAAAAAAAAAAAAAAATTACAAGTCCAACGCCGCTCGCGTCGTCTATAGGATTGCTCGGACGCGTGGACCGATCGGGCGTGGAATTTTGCCCGTGGACCGATCGAGGGCATGAAACGAGGCGTGGACCGATCGGGGTCGAGAATTGAAGAGCGGACCCGTGTCCCGCGGGGAGTTCGAGAATGAATATCGATAGGATCCGGCTGTTGAACGGGACGGAGAATAAAAAAAAAAAAAAAAAAAAAAAAAAAAAAAAAAAAAAAAAAAAATTACAAGTCCAACGCCGCTCGCGTCGTCTATAGTATTGCTCGGACGCGTGGACCGATCGGGCGTGGAATTTTGCCCGTGGACCGATCGAGGGCATGAAACGAGGCGTGGACCGATCGGGGTCGAGAATTGAAGAGCGGACCCGTGTCCCGCGGGGAGTTCGAGAATGAATATCGACAGGATCCGGCTGTTGAACGGGACGGAGAATAAAAAAAAAAAAAAAAAAAAAAAAAAAAAAAAAAAAAAAAATTACAAGTCCAACGCCGCTCGCGTCGTCTATAGTATTGCTCGGACGCGTGGACCGATCGGGCGTGGAATTTTGCCCGTGGACCGATCGAGGGCATGAAACGAGGCGTGGACCGATCGGGGTCGAGAATTGAAGAGCGGACCCGTGTCCCGCGGGGAGTTCGAGAATGAATATCGATAGGATCCGGCTGTTGAACGGGACGGAGAATAAAAAAAAAAAAAAAAAAAAAAAAAAAAAAAAAAAAAAAAATTACAAGTCCAACGCCGCTCGCGTCGTCTATAGTATTGCTCGGACGCGTGGACCGATCGGGCGTGGAATTTTGCCCGTGGACCGATCGAGGGCATGAAACGAGGCGTGGACCGATCGGGGTCGAGAATTGAAGAGCGGACCCGTGTCCCGCGGGGAGTTCGAGAATGAATATCGACAGGATCCGGCTGTTGAACGGGACGGAGAATAAAAAAAAAAAAAAAAAAAAAAAAAAAAAAAAAAAAAAAATTACAAGTCCAACGCCGCTCGCGTCGTCTATAGTATTGCTCGGACGCGTGGACCGATCGGGCGTGGAATTTTGCCCGTGGACCGATCGAGGGCATGAAACGAGGCGTGGACCGATCGGGGTCGAGAATTGAAGAGCGGACCCGTGTCCCGCGGGGAGTTCGAGAATGAATATCGACAGGATCCGGCTGTTGAACGGGACGGAGAATAAAAAAAAAAAAAAAAAAAAAAAAAAAAAAAAAAAAAAAAATTACAAGTCCAACGCCGCTCGCGTCGTCTATAGTATTGCTCGGACGCGTGGACCGATCGGGCGTGGAATTTTGCCCGTGGACCGATCGAGGGCATGAAACGAGGCGTGGACCGATCGGGGTCGAGAATTGAAGAGCGGACCCGTGTCCCGCGGGGAGTTCGAGAATGAATATCGATAGGATCCGGCTGTTGAACGGGACGGAGAATAAAAAAAAAAAAAAAAAAAAAAAAAAAAAAAAAAAAAAAAATTACAAGTCCAACGCCGCTCGCGTCGTCTATAGTATTGCTCGGACGCGTGGACCGATCGGGCGTGGAATTTTGCCCGTGGACCGATCGAGGGCATGAAACGAGGCGTGGACCGATCGGGGTCGAGAATTGAAGAGCGGACCCGTGTCCCGCGGGGAGTTCGAGAATGAATATCGACAGGATCCGGCTGTTGAACGGGACGGAGAATTAAAAAAAAAAAAAAAAAAAAAAAAAAAAAAAAAAAAAAAATTACAAGTCCAACGCCGCTCGCGTCGTCTATAGTATTGCTCGGACGCGTGGACCGATCGGGCGTGGAATTTTGCCCGTGGACCGATCGAGGGCATGAAACGAGGCGTGGACCGATCGGGGTCGAGAATTGAAGAGCGGACCCGTGTCCCGCGGGGAGTTCGAGAATGAATATCGACAGGATCCGGCTGTTGAACGGGACGGAGAATAAAAAAAAAAAAAAAAAAAAAAAAAAAAAAAAAAAAAAAAATTACAAGTCCAACGCCGCTCGCGTCGTCTATAGGATTGCTCGGACGCGTGGACCGATCGGGCGTGGAATTTTGCCCGTGGACCGATCGAGGGCATGAAACGAGGCGTGGACCGATCGGGGTCGAGAATTGAAGAGCGGACCCGTGTCCCGCGGGGAGTTCGAGAATGAATATCGATAGGATCCGGCTGTTGAACGGGACGGAGAATAAAAAAAAAAAAAAAAAAAAAAAAAAAAAAAAAAAAAAAAATTACAAGTCCAACGCCGCTCGCGTCGTCTATAGTATTGCTCGGACGCGTGGACCGATCGGGCGTGGAATTTTGCCCGTGGACCGATCGAGGGCATGAAACGAGGCGTGGACCGATCGGGGTCGAGAATTGAAGAGCGGACCCGTGTCCCGCGGGGAGTTCGAGAATGAATATCGATAGGATCCGGCTGTTGAACGGGACGGAGAATAAAAAAAAAAAAAAAAAAAAAAAAAAAAAAAAAAAAAAAAATTACAAGTCCAACGCCGCTCGCGTCGTCTATAGTATTGCTCGGACGCGTGGACCGATCGGGCGTGGAATTTTGCCCGTGGACCGATCGAGGGCATGAAACGAGGCGTGGACCGATCGGGGTCGAGAATTGAAGAGCGGACCCGTGTCCCGCGGGGAGTTCGAGAATGAATATCGACAGGATCCGGCTGTTGAACGGGACGGAGAATAAAAAAAAAAAAAAAAAAAAAAAAAAAAAAAAAAAAAAAATTACAAGTCCAACGCCGCTCGCGTCGTCTATAGTATTGCTCGGACGCGTGGACCGATCGGGCGTGGAATTTTGCCCGTGGACCGATCGAGGGCATGAAACGAGGCGTGGACCGATCGGGGTCGAGAATTGAAGAGCGGACCCGTGTCCCGCGGGGAGTTCGAGAATGAATATCGATAGGATCCGGCTGTTGAACGGGACGGAGAATAAAAAAAAAAAAAAAAAAAAAAAAAAAAAAAAAAAAAAATTACAAGTCCAACGCCGCTCGCGTCGTCTATAGTATTGCTCGGACGCGTGGACCGATCGGGCGTGGAATTTTGCCCGTGGACCGATCGAGGGCATGAAACGAGGCGTGGACCGATCGGGGTCGAGAATTGAAGAGCGGACCCGTGTCCCGCGGGGAGTTCGAGAATGAATATCGACAGGATCCGGCTGTTGAACGGGACGGAGAATAAAAAAAAAAAAAAAAAAAAAAAAAAAAAAAAAAAAAAAATTACAAGTCCAACGCCGCTCGCGTCGTCTATAGTATTGCTCGGACGCGTGGACCGATCGGGCGTGGAATTTTGCCCGTGGACCGATCGAGGGCATGAAACGAGGCGTGGACCGATCGGGGTCGAGAATTGAAGAGCGGACCCGTGTCCCGCGGGGAGTTCGAGAATGAATATCGACAGGATCCGGCTGTTGAACGGGACGGAGAATAAAAAAAAAAAAAAAAAAAAAAAAAAAAAAAAAAAAAAATTACAAGTCCAACGCCGCTCGCGTCGTCTATAGTATTGCTCGGACGCGTGGACCGATCGGGCGTGGAATTTTGCCCGTGGACCGATCGAGGGCATGAAACGAGGCGTGGACCGATCGGGGTCGAGAATTGAAGAGCGGACCCGTGTCCCGCGGGGAGTTCGAGAATGAATATCGATAGGATCCGGCTGTTGAACGGGACGGAGAATAAAAAAAAAAAAAAAAAAAAAAAAAAAAAAAAAAAAAAATTACAAGTCCAACGCCGCTCGCGTCGTCTATAGTATTGCTCGGACGCGTGGACCGATCGGGCGTGGAATTTTGCCCGTGGACCGATCGAGGGCATGAAACGAGGCGTGGACCGATCGGGGTCGAGAATTGAAGAGCGGACCCGTGTCCCGCGGGGAGTTCGAGAATGAATATCGACAGGATCCGGCTGTTGAACGGGACGGAGAATAAAAAAAAAAAAAAAAAAAAAAAAAAAAAAAAAAAAAAAATTACAAGTCCAACGCCGCTCGCGTCGTCTATAGTATTGCTCGGACGCGTGGACCGATCGGGCGTGGAATTTTGCCCGTGGACCGATCGAGGGCATGAAACGAGGCGTGGACCGATCGGGGTCGAGAATTGAAGAGCGGACCCGTGTCCCGCGGGGAGTTCGAGAATGAATATCGATAGGATCCGGCTGTTGAACGGGACGGAGAATAAAAAAAATAAAAAAAAAAAAAAAAAAAAAAAAAAAAAAATTACAAGTCCAACGCCGCTCGCGTCGTCTATAGTATTGCTCGGACGCGTGGACCGATCGGGCGTGGAATTTTGCCCGTGGACCGATCGAGGGCATGAAACGAGGCGTGGACCGATCGGGGTCGAGAATTGAAGAGCGGACCCGTGTCCCGCGGGGAGTTCGAGAATGAATATCGACAGGATCCGGCTGTTGAACGGGACGGAGAATAAAAAAAAAAAAAAAAAAAAAAAAAAAAAAATTACAAGTCCAACGCCGCTCGCGTCGTCTATAGTATTGCTCGGACGCGTGGACCGATCGGGCGTGGAATTTTGCCCGTGGACCGATCGAGGGCATGAAACGAGGCGTGGACCGATCGGGGTCGAGAATTGAAGAGCGGACCCGTGTCCCGCGGGGAGTTCGAGAATGAATATCGACAGGATCCGGCTGTTGAACGGGACGGAGAATAAAAAAAAAAAAAAAAAAAAAAAAAAAAAAAAAAAAAAAATTACAAGTCCAACGCCGCTCGCGTCGTCTATAGTATTGCTCGGACGCGTGGACCGATCGGGCGTGGAATTTTGCCCGTGGACCGATCGAGGGCATGAAACGAGGCGTGGACCGATCGGGGTCGAGAATTGAAGAGCGGACCCGTGTCCCGCGGGGAGTTCGAGAATGAATATCGACAGGATCCGGCTGTTGAACGGGACGGAGAATAAAAAAAAAAAAAAAAAAAAAAAAAAAAAAAAAAAAAAAAATTACAAGTCCAACGCCGCTCGCGTCGTCTATAGTATTGCTCGGACGCGTGGACCGATCGGGCGTGGAATTTTGCCCGTGGACCGATCGAGGGCATGAAACGAGGCGTGGACCGATCGGGGTCGAGAATTGAAGAGCGGACCCGTGTCCCGCGGGGAGTTCGAGAATGAATATCGATAGGATCCGGCTGTTGAACGGGACGGAGAATAAAAAAAAAAAAAAAAAAAAAAAAAAAAAAAAAAAAAAAAAATTACAAGTCCAACGCCGCTCGCGTCGTCTATAGTATTGCTCGGACGCGTGGACCGATCGGGCGTGGAATTTTGCCCGTGGACCGATCGAGGGCATGAAACGAGGCGTGGACCGATCGGGGTCGAGAATTGAAGAGCGGACCCGTGTCCCGCGGGGAGTTCGAGAATGAATATCGACAGGATCCGGCTGTTGAACGGGACGGAGAATAAAAAAAAAAAAAAAAAAAAAAAAAAAAAAAAAAAAAAAATTACAAGTCCAACGCCGCTCGCGTCGTCTATAGTATTGCTCGGACGCGTGGACCGATCGGGCGTGGAATTTTGCCCGTGGACCGATCGAGGGCATGAAACGAGGCGTGGACCGATCGGGGTCGAGAATTGAAGAGCGGACCCGTGTCCCGCGGGGAGTTCGAGAATGAATATCGACAGGATCCGGCTGTTGAACGGGACGGAGAATAAAAAAAAAAAAAAAAAAAAAAAAAAAAAAAAAAAAAAAAATTACAAGTCCAACGCCGCTCGCGTCGTCTATAGGATTGCTCGGACGCGTGGACCGATCGGGCGTGGAATTTTGCCCGTGGACCGATCGAGGGCATGAAACGAGGCGTGGACCGATCGGGGTCGAGAATTGAAGAGCGGACCCGTGTCCCGCGGGGAGTTCGAGAATGAATATCGATAGGATCCGGCTGTTGAACGGGACGGAGAATAAAAAAAAAAAAAAAAAAAAAAAAAAAAAAAAAAAAAAAAAAAAATTACAAGTCCAACGCCGCTCGCGTCGTCTATAGTATTGCTCGGACGCGTGGACCGATCGGGCGTGGAATTTTGCCCGTGGACCGATCGAGGGCATGAAACGAGGCGTGGACCGATCGGGGTCGAGAATTGAAGAGCGGACCCGTGTCCCGCGGGGAGTTCGAGAATGAATATCGACAGGATCCGGCTGTTGAACGGGACGGAGAATAAAAAAAAAAAAAAAAAAAAAAAAAAAAAAAAAAAAAAAAATTACAAGTCCAACGCCGCTCGCGTCGTCTATAGTATTGCTCGGACGCGTGGACCGATCGGGCGTGGAATTTTGCCCGTGGACCGATCGAGGGCATGAAACGAGGCGTGGACCGATCGGGGTCGAGAATTGAAGAGCGGACCCGTGTCCCGCGGGGAGTTCGAGAATGAATATCGATAGGATCCGGCTGTTGAACGGGACGGAGAATAAAAAAAAAAAAAAAAAAAAAAAAAAAAAAAAAAAAAAAATTACAAGTCCAACGCCGCTCGCGTCGTCTATAGTATTGCTCGGACGCGTGGACCGATCGGGCGTGGAATTTTGCCCGTGGACCGATCGAGGGCATGAAACGAGGCGTGGACCGATCGGGGTCGAGAATTGAAGAGCGGACCCGTGTCCCGCGGGGAGTTCGAGAATGAATATCGACAGGATCCGGCTGTTGAACGGGACGGAGAATAAAAAAAAAAAAAAAAAAAAAAAAAAAAAAAAAAAAAAAATTACAAGTCCAACGCCGCTCGCGTCGTCTATAGTATTGCTCGGACGCGTGGACCGATCGGGCGTGGAATTTTGCCCGTGGACCGATCGAGGGCATGAAACGAGGCGTGGACCGATCGGGGTCGAGAACTGAAGAGCGGACCCGTGTCCCGCGGGGAGTTCGAGAATGAATATCGACAGGATCCGGCTGTTGAACGGGACGGAGAATAAAAAAAAAAAAAAAAAAAAAAAAAAAAAAAAAAAAAAAAAATTACAAGTCCAACGCCGCTCGCGTCGTCTATAGTATTGCTCGGACGCGTGGACCGATCGGGCGTGGAATTTTGCCCGTGGACCGATCGAGGGCATGAAACGAGGCGTGGACCGATCGGGGTCGAGAATTGAAGAGCGGACCCGTGTCCCGCGGGGAGTTCGAGAATGAATATCGATAGGATCCGGCTGTTGAACGGGACGGAGAATAAAAAAAAAAAAAAAAAAAAAAAAAAAAAAAAAAAAAAAAAATTACAAGTCCAACGCCGCTCGCGTCGTCTATAGTATTGCTCGGACGCGTGGACCGATCGGGCGTGGAATTTTGCCCGTGGACCGATCGAGGGCATGAAACGAGGCGTGGACCGATCGGGGTCGAGAATTGAAGAGCGGACCCGTGTCCCGCGGGGAGTTCGAGAATGAATATCGACAGGATCCGGCTGTTGAACGGGACGGAGAATAAAAAAAAAAAAAAAAAAAAAAAAAAAAAAAAAAAAAAAATTACAAGTCCAACGCCGCTCGCGTCGTCTATAGTATTGCTCGGACGCGTGGACCGATCGGGCGTGGAATTTTGCCCGTGGACCGATCGAGGGCATGAAACGAGGCGTGGACCGATCGGGGTCGAGAATTGAAGAGCGGACCCGTGTCCCGCGGGGAGTTCGAGAATGAATATCGACAGGATCCGGCTGTTGAACGGGACGGAGAATAAAAAAAAAAAAAAAAAAAAAAAAAAAAAAAAAAAAAAAAATTACAAGTCCAACGCCGCTCGCGTCGTCTATAGGATTGCTCGGACGCGTGGACCGATCGGGCGTGGAATTTTGCCCGTGGACCGATCGAGGGCATGAAACGAGGCGTGGACCGATCGGGGTCGAGAATTGAAGAGCGGACCCGTGTCCCGCGGGGAGTTCGAGAATGAATATCGATAGGATCCGGCTGTTGAACGGGACGGAGAATAAAAAAAAAAAAAAAAAAAAAAAAAAAAAAAAAAAAAAAAATTACAAGTCCAACGCCGCTCGCGTCGTCTATAGTATTGCTCGGACGCGTGGACCGATCGGGCGTGGAATTTTGCCCGTGGACCGATCGAGGGCATGAAACGAGGCGTGGACCGATCGGGGTCGAGAATTGAAGAGCGGACCCGTGTCCCGCGGGGAGTTCGAGAATGAATATCGACAGGATCCGGCTGTTGAACGGGACGGAGAATAAAAAAAAAAAAAAAAAAAAAAAAAAAAAAAAAAAAAAAATTACAAGTCCAACGCCGCTCGCGTCGTCTATAGTATTGCTCGGACGCGTGGACCGATCGGGCGTGGAATTTTGCCCGTGGACCGATCGAGGGCATGAAACGAGGCGTGGACCGATCGGGGTCGAGAATTGAAGAGCGGACCCGTGTCCCGCGGGGAGTTCGAGAATGAATATCGACAGGATCCGGCTGTTGAACGGGACGGAGAATAAAAAAAAAAAAAAAAAAAAAAAAAAAAAAAAAAAAAAAAATTACAAGTCCAACGCCGCTCGCGTCGTCTATAGTATTGCTCGGACGCGTGGACCGATCGGGCGTGGAATTTTGCCCGTGGACCGATCGAGGGCATGAAACGAGGCGTGGACCGATCGGGGTCGAGAATTGAAGAGCGGACCCGTGTCCCGCGGGGAGTTCGAGAATGAATATCGATAGGATCCGGCTGTTGAACGGGACGGAGAATAAAAAAAAAAAAAAAAAAAAAAAAAAAAAAAAAAAAAAAAATTACAAGTCCAACGCCGCTCGCGTCGTCTATAGTATTGCTCGGACGCGTGGACCGATCGGGCGTGGAATTTTGCCCGTGGACCGATCGAGGGCATGAAACGAGGCGTGGACCGATCGGGGTCGAGAATTGAAGAGCGGACCCGTGTCCCGCGGGGAGTTCGAGAATGAATATCGACAGGATCCGGCTGTTGAACGGGACGGAGAATAAAAAAAAAAAAAAAAAAAAAAAAAAAAAAAAAAAAAAAATTACAAGTCCAACGCCGCTCGCGTCGTCTATAGTATTGCTCGGACGCGTGGACCGATCGGGCGTGGAATTTTGCCCGTGGACCGATCGAGGGCATGAAACGAGGCGTGGACCGATCGGGGTCGAGAATTGAAGAGCGGACCCGTGTCCCGCGGGGAGTTCGAGAATGAATATCGATAGGATCCGGCTGTTGAACGGGACGGAGAATAAAAAAAAAAAAAAAAAAAAAAAAAAAAAAAAAAAAAAAATTACAAGTCCAACGCCGCTCGCGTCGTCTATAGTATTGCTCGGACGCGTGGACCGATCGGGCGTGGAATTTTGCCCGTGGACCGATCGAGGGCATGAAACGAGGCGTGGACCGATCGGGGTCGAGAATTGAAGAGCGGACCCGTGTCCCGCGGGGAGTTCGAGAATGAATATCGACAGGATCCGGCTGTTGAACGGGACGGAGAATAAAAAAAAAAAAAAAAAAAAAAATTACAAGTCCAACGCCGCTCGCGTCGTCTATAGTATTGCTCGGACGCGTGGACCGATCGGGCGTGGAATTTTGCCCGTGGACCGATCGAGGGCATGAAACGAGGCGTGGACCGATCGGGGTCGAGAATTGAAGAGCGGACCCGTGTCCCGCGGGGAGTTCGAGAATGAATATCGATAGGATCCGGCTGTTGAACGGGACGGAGAATAAAAAAAATAAAAAAAAAAAAAAAAATAAAAAAAAAAAAAATTACAAGTCCAACGCCGCTCGCGTCGTCTATAGTATTGCTCGGACGCGTGGACCGATCGGGCGTGGAATTTTGCCCGTGGACCGATCGAGGGCATGAAACGAGGCGTGGACCGATCGGGGTCGAGAATTGAAGAGCGGACCCGTGTCCCGCGGGGAGTTCGAGAATGAATATCGACAGGATCCGGCTGTTGAACGGGACGGAGAATAAAAAAAAAAAAAAAAAAAAAAAAAAAAATTACAAGTCCAACGCCGCTCGCGTCGTCTATAGTATTGCTCGGACGCGTGGACCGATCGGGCGTGGAATTTTGCCCGTGGACCGATCGAGGGCATGAAACGAGGCGTGGACCGATCGGGGTCGAGAATTGAAGAGCGGACCCGTGTCCCGCGGGGAGTTCGAGAATGAATATCGACAGGATCCGGCTGTTGAACGGGACGGAGAATAAAAAAAAAAAAAAAAAAAAAAAAAAAAAAAAAAAAAAAAAAAAAATTACAAGTCCAA
>CATOQI010000028.1:0-14071 GCA_951802705.1 Netelia virgata
TCTTTTAACCTCTTCAATTCACTTTGACTTTTCTCAAAATTTTTTGTATCACTTTTTAAATTCTGAATTTTTTTTTTTATAACACTTTTTAGAATCTGGATTTCTTTTTTCATATCACTTTTCAAATTCCGAATTTCATCTTTAATTTTTACTATTTCATTTCCTGCTTGTAATTTAAAATCATCTAATAGGATATTTTAAGTTCTTTTAAATCATCTTCTCTTTTTTTATTAAGTTCTTTTATAATTTTATCAATAATATCATAATCTTTATTATAAATAATTTCATAGTATTTATGATCATCAACAATATTATTCTTATTATCTGACTCGTATGATATTTTAATATCTTCCAATGATTCTACTTCAAAAAAATTATCTGAATCTAAAGAATAAAATCCGTCTACAATATATTCACTTACCTCATTTGAACTATTTTTATTCTCAGATGATCTTAAATATAAAAAATAAAATGAAATTATCGAATACATGGTCTACTATTTTCAATGGGTATTTATACTTTTAAAATCAAAATTTAATTAATCAAGTTAAAATTATCTTTAAAAAGATAGTTTTTTTAATGATCTATGAAACTTTAATTTATTGTAAAACTTTAAGTATTTTTTTGAATATTTTCAGAATTTTTATATTTGATAAATTAAATTTTTATTTAGCATAAAAAATCAGTACATGTCATTTGCACTCGATTTTTAAATTTATTTATTCATAAAATATTTTTAATCTTCAGATGTGTTAATTTAAAAATAACAGTTAAATATATCTTATTTTTACTTGTCAAAATTTATTGAAAAAGTATTTTTATAATTTAATTTATAAAAATAGATTAAATTTTATAACTCACTTATTTTAAAAAATTAATGTTATTAATAATCTTTGAGTTTAATTAATGTTCTTAATAATCTTTAGGAATTTATTAATAATCTTTGAGTTTAACTAATGTTCTTTATAATCTTTGAGAATTAATTGAAAATCTTTGAGAATAAATTAAAAATTCTAATAATTTTAGAAAACTATTTTTGTTATAAAGATATTTTAAATACCCAAAAATACAATAAGTGACACTACATCAATTTTTTTATAAATTATCAAATAAGTCTACAAATTATCGGACTTGAATCCTTTCCATACATATTTATAATATTCTATTTTATCCACATAAACAGACCTTAGTTAAATAACCCCATTCCTGTTCTAATTATCTTGTTAAAAAGATTTTAATCTTTATTTAAATTCTATGCTCTAATTAACCCCTTTAATAAATTAACTGATTCATGTATACAATAATTTCCAATATAATATATACATCACTGACTACATAAATTTGGAATTACACACTAATTGAAAATATCAAAGATAATTTATCATTTCTGATATTTTACAAAATATAATTATACTATCTATATCAAGAACATTGTGTATAATCCACCAAATATCTTCCATATTATTAGAAATTAATTAAGAACACAAAAATTATTCTGACATTACATTTATAAGTTTCATTTCAATTTTAACTCTTCTTTTTTTTTTCATCATTAATTGATCACTTCTGCTAATAATCTTTTTGATAATTTGCCAAGATACTCAACATTAATTAAAAAAAAAGGTTTACGATTCAATATAACAAAAAAAGCTATTAATTTGTATCTTCATCTTGTCTAAAAGAAACTGCTAATTTACATTTTATATTTCTGCAAGTAGAAACAATATCGGCAGACTATTAATTAAAAAAAAATAATTTCTAAGACTGTACACTATTAGTATAAATTTATAAAGTAGCACACTTCTCCTTTAATTTTAGATTTATATGAAATATCGTAAATCTTTTACAGGTTAATTTGTGAATAAACCCGTCTAAATATTTATAGGTCAAATAAAAATGTTGCTTTTTAAAATTTTTTAGATCTTTTATAAGATATGAAATTAGCTTCACATCATATTAGTTCAAATTTTTAAAAAGATTTTTTAATATTCCATTTTATATTCATTTAACTTTATGTGTTTTTAGATTTAAATAGCTCAGTCTCATTTAGATTTGTTTGTTTAAATTTTAAAAATTCAATTTTAATAAAAAATATTCGTTTGAATTTTAAAGCTCTTATGACCATTAGATAATTTTATAGTTCATGTATAGACTTTTTACATTAAATTATTTTCTGTTTGACCTAAAAAAATAAAATTCTTCATTTTGCACGTTTTATCTTAAAAAACTTACTTTTTCAATTTTTTTTTCTAGCAGGCAAAGTTTAAGTATTTAAACAACTTAATTAATTTTGTTTTATAATTTTAAAATTTATTTTAATAACCCCCTTAATTTATTCCAGTTTATAAAATAATAAACATCCTACTATCTAAATCATCTTTTTAAATATAATTAATACCATAATTCGGGGGTGCACACTAAAAATATTCTATAAAATAGCAGTTACAATCAAAGAATTTGTTTTACTTCAATTAGTGCTCTACATTTGAAAATAAAACAGTTTTTTAATATCATTCTAAATTTTTCCATTATTTCAAATGATCATTCTAATTTTTCCATTATTTCAAATGATCATTCTAATTTTTCCATTATTTCAAATGATTTAACTATTTTAAGAAGACCAGTGTAAAAAAATTTTAGTATGAGTCTAAATTTAAATTTTATCCTTATTTTTATTTTTGATCTGATTTCATATCATGTACTTCCAAATCGTTGTTACTAAAAATAAGATAAAGTTATTTTTTTTATTATATAACTTATTGCACATTTAAAATATCACATTTTCTTTGTAAATCCTTAAAGAATTTCAAAGCAGTTTATGAGCTTAAAAATTTTTTAGTTTCTTAGGGGTTATTATTTAATTTCTTATCGTTTAATATAATAGTAGATCATTATAAAAATTAATCTCACAATGTATGTATATTTAAAATTTATAATTAATATTGCATACTATAAAGAATTAATTTATAAACAAAAATTATTTACAATCAAATATTTAAGTTTTAAATAAAATTATTAAATTTTTAATATTTATATTATTAAATTTTTAATATTCCATTATTAAATAATAATATTCCATTATTAATTTATGTATAGATTTATTTATATTAATAAATTTTAATTTTCATATTTTAATTTCTTATATTAATAAATTTTTAATGTTTAATTATTCATATTATTAGTAAATTCCTTTTATTTTATCATTTATAATTTAATCAATTTTAATTTATTAATATAAATAAATTATATTTAAATTTCTTAATATAATCTAATTAATAATATAAATAAATTATATTTTAATTTCTTAATATAATCTAATTAAAAATATGAAAATTAAAATTTAATAATAAGTTCCTTTTATTTAGTCATTTTTAATATATCAATATATTAAAAAATAATATTTATAAGTACCCATGCAAATTACTCTACTTCTAATTCTTCCATACATCTTCACTCTTTTATTTACAGAATATTTATCAGATAGTTCAATCTATTTTAAATATCCTCTACAAGTTATTTTATTATCATTATTATTAATTATTAATATAATATTTTATTATAAGAAATATCTTACAATGATAATATATTCAATAATTTATATTAATTTAATATATCTTTTTATAAACAGACAACTTGTTTATAAATTCGTAGTAGATCCATCTTATAAAATTGTATATCCTAATAATGATGATATATTTGTTTATTATATAATTAGTAATAATAACACAAAGACAGATTTAATTAATTTAGAATTTGATAAATTAAAATCTAAAATATTAAATATATTAGATAAAAGAAATAAAAATGAATTTACTGTTATTAAACATGATTTTAGTGATATAAAAATGGATAATAAGAATTTTAGTGATCTTATGGATAAAATATATTTTTCAAGGTTTGGTAGTAAGATATGTTTTTTATTTAAAGTATCGTGTGTTTATATTAGAAAATGTAGTCAGATCAGAACAAGTAAAAAAGATGATTATAAAGAAAAAGATGATTTTAAAGAAAAAGATGATTTTAAAGAAAAAGATGATAAAGATGATTATAAAGATGATTATGAAGATGATGATAAAGATGATGATAAAGATGATTATAAAGATGATTATGAAGATGATAAAAAAAAAGATGATAAAGATGATAAACCATTTTGTCCTCCTCCTCCACCACCCCCTTCTCAACCTTTTTTTCAATCTAATAATAATTATAAAAATAATAAAAATAAAGATGAAGATATTCAAGATCAATTTCAAGAAGAATTAAAAAGTAGATTAGAAGAAAGAAGAAAAAGATTATAAAATATACTTAAAATTATAGATATTCAAAAATAGGTATGTTCAATAATAATATGTGTAATATATTTTATAATTCATTATTAATTTTATTAATTATTTCTACAAGATCTTTAGGATTCATTCCTCCTTCTAATAAATTGATCATACAATTTAATATTTCTTCATCTATATATTCACAATTTATTTCTTTACTAAATTCTATTAATAAATTAATATTTCTATTCATAGAAATAAAGGGGTAGAATAATTATTTTTTAATTATCTCTTTATTCATAATATTATTCAATTATCAATAATATCTTTATTCAATTATTTTTTAATAATATTATTCAATTATTTAATTTAATTATTTCTTTATTTAATTCAATTATTTAAATTTATTTAAATTTAATTATTTCTCATAAATAAACACCCCTAAAAAAATATGAAAGATCTTGAATTAATGTACACAATCCTTTTTACATTCTCACCAATAATAGGTTTTATTCCACAAATATACACTAACCAAATAATATTTCCAGAATTCTTATCAGCATTAACTATCATATCAAACATATTGAAAATATACCATTTCAGATCAAAATCTTTTTTATCAGTTATTCCTTTACAAGGATTCTTTATTATTCTTCTTCATTCATTTTTAATTTACTACAATAAATCTTTATATTCTACTACTGAAGAGAAATTAATGAAGAAATTTAGGATTAGTTCTAAACAATTATATTTTGTTTATATTAGTATGGTATCTATTACTTCTCATTTCTTAGGACTTGTAATTAATTCTTTTGAATTTTGTGGAGTACTTTCTCTTATCTTTGAAATTAGTGTTAATTTTATACAATTAGTTATAGAAAAAAAGAATAAAAATATTATTGATGAAAATAAAAAGAAAAGATCACAAAAAGAATTATATTTAGTATGGATAGTAGGAGATATTTGTAGAATATTTTTTATGATGAGTGTAGAGACACCAAGAGTTTATACTGTAGCATCTTTTATACAATTAGGAATTGATGGATATTTGTTATATAATTGAATATTAAATAAATGTTTAATAAAATATTATATTTATTATATTATATTTATTATATTATACTTATTATGATTATTATTTTTTAATGTTTTTTAATAATATTTACAAAAAATAACAAGTCTTAGGATACTTCCCATCTTCTAACTTATATGATCTTTCTTTTACATATTTCTCTCCATACACATTTCCATTATCATAACACACTGCTTTATTATCTCCACAAATTACCTTTTTAGTTCCTCTACAAATTATTACAGAATGTTCTCTTCTATTAGAAAATACTTCTTTACTAAAATCTTCAAATACACAACTAGGACATTCTTCATTAAAATCTTCTATACACATTTTAGATTTATAACTCATCATTCCATATTCAATCTTCTTTAATAATCTACATTTACAAATACCAAATCCATCTAATAAAATATCTTCTAAATTATTAAATTTATTAATTCTATTATTAGATTTGATAATATTAATTAAAATATTCTTATAATAATTATCATTATTCTTATCATAATCATTATCAGATATAATTTTATTACTCTTATCATAATCTTTTTTATCATAATTATTAATAAATATATTTTTATTCTCTCTAATAAATACTATTAATTCTTTATCTTTTTTCTTCTTACATAAATATAAATAATTCTCTATTTTAATTTCATTCTCAATATTATAATTCTTATAAATAAATTTATACTTCTTTATAAAATCTAGTACAGGATTATAATTATTATTAAAATATTCATTTACAATATTTTTAATTTCTTTATAAAATAATATATCACTTTCTTGTTTATATTTATTTGTTAACATCTCACTTGTTCTGTAACAATTATTTATTATTAAATATTCATTTATAGAAAATATTAAAGGATCGTATTCTTTTCTTATATTTATTAATTTATTCAGTTTTATTATTTCATCAATATTTTTATTGACTAGATCTTTTAATTTGTCTAATTTATCAGGCATATCATTTATTTTATTTTGTTTGTTTAATAAAAAGAGTTTTTCTATTGTTCTTCTTGTATTTTTTATTAGGTTACTTTTTTTTATTTCTAAGATTATTGATAGATCCATTGAAGGGGGTTAATGTAATTTAATATTTATATTTATAATATCTATAATGTAATGTAATTTAATATCTATATTAATAATATTTATATGTACTATATTATTTATATTTATAATATTATTAAAATATTAAATTATATTTCTTCATAATTTATTTTCTTCTTCTTTTTAACTTGTTTAATATTCTCAATATTCAATTTAGATTTTTCTTTATTTAAATTATTAATATTTTCTAAAGAAAAAAGATCTTTTTTATTTTCAATATTATTTTCTTCTTTATCAATATTATCATTATTAATAATTTTCATTTCAATAATATTTGGATTAATTCCATTTTTTATATTAAAATTTCTAGTATCTTTATTATTCTTTTTTTTATCAAATTTAATAGGACTATTGACTTTATTAGTAATATCTGTATTATCTTTATTAGTAATATCATTTTTTATATCTTTATTAGTAACATCTATATTATCTTTAATAGTAATATTTTCTTTAGATTTAATAGTAATATCATTTTTTAAATCTTTATTAGTACTATCATTTTTTAAATCTTTATTAGTAATATTTTCTTTAGATTTCCTTCTATTATAATTACTTACATTACTAATAATATTAGGATTCTTTATCCTTTTATTACCTTCATTATTATATTCTCTTTTATTACCTTCATATTTAACTTTATTACCTTCATATTTAATTTTATTACCTTCATATTTAACTTTATTAGGTATATTATCATATTTAACTTTATTAGGTATATCTACTAGAATACTTTCATTGATTTCTTGTCCTTTAATATAACAAATATCTCCTGATTTGAAATATAAATTTATTAATACATCATCTAAAATTATAAATTTATCTTGTGTGTATATATATTCTATAAGATAATTATATTTGAAATATGATAAGTAATACTTCTTAATATCTGATATTAATGTATTTACAGACAAATTTGGATTTAAAATCATAATGAACTTTTTGTTTGTATCTGTTATTATTTTTAGTATAAAAGGATCATGCATAAAGGGAAAAAAATATAAAAAAATTTAATATTTATAAAATATCATTTTATTGAAAATAATTTACAAAAGAAGATTATATTATTTAATAATAAAGAAATTTATAAATATTATTTATAATAATTGATATTATTATATTCATTATTATCTATAGATACATATGTAAATTCGTGAATTTCCAAAATGCCCATTTTTTAAAAATTTTTATTACCATAATATGAATATTCTTTTTTGTATGAACGGACAAAAGGGAAATCAAGTACCAGTTATAAATGATTACATTTATAGACATAAGAGTACTGGAGCAAATGGTAACAGCTACTGGAATTGTAGTAATGCACGTTGCAATGCCAGAGCTGTTACTTTTAACGGTAAACATATTAAAACAAGTGGAGAGCATATGCATTCCACAGACTTTAATAATGTTCTTAAGTCCCAATTAAAGGACAATATTATCAGGAGTTTGATCATTTCTCCTTTTACATCAGCTAATCAACTTTATAATGGAGCCGTTAGAACTCTTTGTGATACATATGGGTTTGGAACTGACACTGTCAGCCGAATAGTTTCTTTCGATAGTCTAAAGACTTCAATTTATAGGTGGAAATCTGAACATATGCCCTTTACCGGTATTTTAGATTCAGCTAATTTAATATAGTAATTTTAACTTACCAAATGGTAGAAACTTTTTGTTAAATAGAGAATTGGATGGGAATAAAAAGTTAGTTGTTTGTGACGTGGAGCTTTTAAGGAGACTTACAGGAATTTGAAGATATTCGTGGATGGGACATATAAGTCTTCTTTAAATAGTTTTTATCAAGTATACATTATACATGGTGAATTCAATGGTCAAAGTTTTACTTTGATTTATTGTTTTTTATCGGATAAAACTGAAGAAACTTATATAAATGTCTTTAATATGATCAAATCTTCTCTTGCTGCTCGATCTGTTAATTTCAACCCACAAACAATACAAATAGATTTTGAGTGTGCTGCATTTAATGCAATAAAAATATGTTTTGCAGAAGCTCGGTTAACAGGTTTTTTCCATTTTGGACAAGCAATCTGGAGACGTATCCAAAGTTTAGGACTTGTAAGATTATACCATACAAATGGTAATTTTGCAAATTTTGTTGAAACTATCACAGCTATAGCTTTAGTTCCTGCTGAAGATATAAATCGATCTTGGTCTATAATTAAAGACCTTTTTAGTAATGATGATGCAAATGTAGAAGATTTAATCGATTATGTGGAACGCAATTGGCTTTGCAATTTAAGGGCGTTATATAGTAGAGAAGTATGGTCCCATTATGGAACCTTACGGGGAAGAACCAATAATGCTGATGAGGGATTTCACAGTAAGCTAAATAAATTTATGTGTAAAACGAAGGTTAGTTTTTTAGAAGTATTATTTGCAATTAAAGATATTCAAATTTTAAATGAAATTGAACTTAATAGATTAATATCTGGTGGTCAATTGAAAAAAAGAAAAAATTATATATAGACCAAGAAAAAAAAATTGAACGGCTGTGGGAATTGTATAATTTAACATTAATCACATTAAAAGAATTAAGAGGTTCAATTAAATTAGAAACTTAACTTTATTATAATTTTTTATTTTATATTTTTTGGGGTGATAAAATTTTATAAAAAATGGGCATTTTGGGCCATAACCATGTAAATTACATATATGTTTCTTAATAATGATATTGATAAATCTCCTTTAAAATTTAATTTATCCTTTATTCGTTAATAAATATCCAATAAAATAAATTAAAACATAAAACACAAAAAATTAAAATAATTTAAAAAAATGGGTCTATTACGAAAAGGTGAAATTTTATCTTGGGAAGATTTATACAGATCAAAAGAAATTATAAAAAATCGTGGATCGGATCAATTTATAAAGGTTTACAAAAAAAATAAATTAAACTTAACTCAAAATAATGCATTCGGTGAGGAACTCGAACTTATGATCCTAAAAAAACATGATAACACTTATAAATTATTTTGTGGATCAGAAGAAATACTCGAAAAAACTGATTCGACATTTGTTGAATATGCAAGGTATATGGTAGAAATAAGTTCAATAATTCCTTATCAAAAAAATACTATAAAAAATATTGAAAATAATATCATAAAAAAAATAAGTGATATTGAATTATCTTCCGATATTTTTGTATCAATGATTCCTTGTTATCCTAATATAAAATATTTAAATTTTTATTCTACTGAACCATTAACTGATGATATAACTTTATCGTTACACTTTCCTGATAATGCTATTGCTAATCATAAGAGATTTGAATCTTTTACTAAAAACGTACGAAAAAGACGTGGTAGGAAAGTAGAAGGGTATATACGAATTATGGAAGATACTTATACTGATAAAAAATTATCAAATAAATATATACATATTGATTCAATGGGTCAAGGTATGGGATGTTGTTGTTTACAAGTTACTGTACAAGGTAAATCTATAGATTCTGCTAGATATATTTATGATATGATGGGTGTACTTAGTCCTTTACTTTTAAGACTTACAAGAGGAACTCCTTGTGCTAACGGTAAATTATTAAATACAGAAACTCGTTGGCAAATGTTAGAAATAAGTGTAGATTGTCGTACTGATTTAGAACGAGGTTATGATTCTATTAATTCAGAAGAATATCCTTACGATTCACTTATACCAAAAAGTAGATTCTCACCGATAGATCTTTTTATTTCTGATAATAAAAATTTTCAAGAAGAATATAACGACATTAATGTACCAATACATCAACACATACTAAAAAAACTAATAAAAGGTGGTGTAGATGAAAAATTATCTAAACACGTAGCTTCTTTGTTTACCAGAGATCCAATAATATCTTACGAAGAAACTGATGAAAATACATACGACGATTTTGAAAATATTCAAAGTTCGAACTGGAGATCTGTTAGATTTAAAATTCCTAATGAGAATTGTGATCCAGAATTACGCGGATGGAAAGTTGAAGTAAGATCTATGGAAATACAAGCTACTCCTTTTGAAAATACTGCTTACGTATATTTGACATATTTGTTATCACAAGCTATTATCAAATACGATCTAAATTTTTATATACCAATTTCAAAAGTTGATACTAATTTTTTACGAGCTAATCAGTTTATAAGATCTCCTGACGAATTTGAATCAAAATTGAAAAATGATAATCAGATATTTTATTATCGATCAAATATAGAATCAAATGCTGGATCTATTTTGTCAGAAGGTACAATAGAAGATATATTTTTAGGGAAGGATGAATACAAAGGAATATTTTTTTACATACAAAAACTTATTGATGAAGATTTTAAAGAGGACAAAGACTTTTTAAACAGGTATTTAGAATTTATTAAAGGAAGATTATCTAATAAATATATCTCTTTAAGTGAATGGATTCGTAAATTTATTCTCAAGCATCCTGATTACAAAAAAGATTCTATAATATCTGACACAATTCTTAACGATTTATTAGAAAAATTAATTGAAATTAGAAGGAACAATACAGTTGATTATCTTATAAATTAAAAAGGTTTTTAATAAAAATTTAAGACTTTCAAAATTAAGAATTTAAAATAAGTTATAAAGATTTTTTTATTAAAATTTAAGAATTTAAAATAAGTTATAAAGATTTTTTTATTAAAATATAAGACTTTAAAAATAAGTTAAAATTCTTAATAATTCGACTTTCTCTATATCTATAAATTAATTGTATTTTAAAATCAAATAAAATTTAATCATTCTAAAACCTCATTTTTTATTTTTAAAATAATTTATCATATCAATCTACAAACTCGAGAATTTCATATATTTAATTCTATCAGCTTATTTGATTCCTAAATTATTGATTTTGATAAATATATTATAAAGTATTTTAAATTTGCAAGACAAAATTTTTAGATTATTAAATTTATAATACTTAATTTTCATAATCAAAATTTAAATTTTCTTTATTTCTTTACCGTTATTAGATGATTAATGAAAGGATTCATTTTAAATTTCTTTTTAATAGATCATATAAAATTGATAATTTTAATATTACTTGTAATTCTTACAATAAAAATAATAGATTGTTTTGTTTTGGTACTAAAGAAGGAAGTTTGTTGTTTACTCCAAATAATTTTGATGAAATTTTATTCAACAATTCAAAATTTAAAATATTAAACAGATCCATAAACAGATACAGAAATCTGCAGCGTAGATTGGTTAACCGACACAAAAATCGGTTGTACATATTCAGATTCTGTATATTGTATCCTAGACATTTTAACAGATAAATTATCGATGTACGAATTTGATAAAGGATCCATCAATTTTTATAAAAAAACTGAAAAAAATACATTTTACACATGCGGGAGGGACAAAACAGCTAAAAAATGGGATATACGAACTATGAAATTTTGCATGGAACTCTTTCATACAGGTAGTGTAACCTGTTTAGAAAAAACATAACAAAAATGATAAATTGTTGTATACAACTTCTACTCCCGGAACAATTATTAATTATTGGGATACCCGGTATACTAAACGAGGATTTATTTTTCAAATTCTACCTGTATATCAAATTTTTATTGTAAAAATCTTGTATTGTTTAAGAATAATTTATACAGTAAAATAAAATATCACAAATTCATAAAATATCTGAAACTGGAAAACAGAATTCTTTACTTTTAGATATTCAATCTAGTTCTATTTGTGGATCAATTACTTATAATTCAAAGTATGACTGTTTGTTCACTCCTTTAGATGATAAAGTTTTTAGTATAACAGAGTCAGGTATGAAACAAGTAAATCTCGAGTATAATTTAAATTTTACTGGTTGTATATCTTATAACGATGATACTGTTCTATTACATAATTCACAAGATATTTTAATATATCAGATTAACCCTTTTATAAAATAAACATTAACATTCCCTCCTCTTTTTGTTTATTCATTTTTTTAATAATTTTTTTTACCCTAAAAAAATGAAAGATAAGGATCTTGTCCCGGATGTATACTTAGATAAAGATTTTGACTATAAACGACTTACTAAAACTGAATTAAAAAAAGTACTATTTGAAAACAATATAAACATCAGATCGAATGCCCTTAAACAAGAATTAATAGATTCTTATAAAATTAATATTTATGATAAAATCGACGAATTGAAATCAGTTAAACAGAAGGAATTACAAAAAATGTCGAATCATTTTTCAAAGTGACCGAAGTTCTATTGCAGAAATCGATTTAAACGATAAATCTAATTTACTTAATTCTGAACGAGTATTAAGAAAACATAGTGCATCAGGCAAAGCTATAGCTCATAATAGTGCCATACTTGATGATGATTATAGTATTTCAATGAATAATGAAACTAAAAAAAGTGCAAGTTTTATCAATACTCCTTCAAAAAATATGACAAACAATCAGTTTTCGGAAAATGAATTTGAAGATTTAAATGTAAAGAAACCTAACAAATATTCTATAACTAAAAATGCAACACCAATAAAGAAAATAGTGACAAAAGATAAAGCGAATCTTTTATCGAAGCTAAAGGCCCTGTTTTAAGAAAAATGGAAAGTCCTTTAGCTAAGAAAATAGATTTTAATAGTAAAATGAGTAAAACAGATGATCAAACTCTAAAAAAAAAATTAACACAGAATCGTTTTGAACAAAGTAAAATTGATGAGGCTAATGTAAGTAAAAAACAGTTTAATGTGACAAAAAAATCGTTTAGAACAAAGTAAAATTGATTGAGGCTAATGTATAGTAAAAAACAAATTAATTTGACAAAAAAATCGTTTAGAACAAAACAACGACAAGGATAATGAAAAAAAACAAATAAAAGAGACCAAAAGTCGTGAAGAAAAAAAAGAGAGTCAACCACCTTTGTCAAGCAGAGAACAACTTAAAAGACTAATAGCTGCTGATATGAAAAAAGAGAAATATCGATGAAAGTAGTATAATTGAAAGTTCATTATCAATCAGGAACATCTTTTTCAAATGTAGAAAGTTATGTGTCAAATAAAACTGATATAACTGAAGCATTAGGAGATATTCCTAAAAAAAAGAGTAATTTTTATTATATATTTTTTATAATGATTTTCATAACAACTTATGGAATATTAAAAATGTTACCATATAGTAATGGTAATTGTTTTTTCTGTATAAAAATACCTAAACATAGTAAACTTGTCAAAGGTAAAATTGTCTGTGATAAGGGATTTATATACAAGTCTTCTTTATTTAAAAATTCTTGTATCAAAGATGATACAAAAGAGAAGTCAAAACAAAAAATTATTCGAGATATTGTAAGTACTTTAGAATTCAAGCATGGAGATTTTATTTATGGTAGATCATCTACACCAAAAATATTGATTACTGAACTAACAAAAGATGAAGAAATTATTCAAGATCTTCTACATAATACAAATGTAAAAATTCAAGATAATTTAATTATGTCGGTAAAACAAAAAGTATCTTTAAGAACTTTTATACAATTTTATTCTAGAAAGATGATAATTTTATTACTTCCTCTTCTTGTCTTAATATTCTGCATCAGTTATTACCAAACAAAAAGAAAAATTAGAAGAGAAAATGAAGAAGAAGCCAAAAAAATTATTAAGG
>CATOQI010000029.1:0-17205 GCA_951802705.1 Netelia virgata
GAAAAAGGAAGCATTAGGAAATTTCGGTTTAATTCTTAATGTTTCACTTGTTGCATTGGCTTGCGGATTAGGTTTAAATTCTGTTGCTGTGGAATATTTAGCTTCTAAAAATCTTTCAAACAATTCAACTTATTTTGATTTTTTCTTTAGTATTTCAGTAGCAATGTTTTTAGCCGGAGGCGGTATAGGACATATTATATATGATCTTGTAGATTCTAAAAAATTTAGTAAAAAATCTTTTTTGATATTAGGATCAGTTTTAAATTTTTTTGCATTTTCTCTAATATATTTCTATCCACATTATCTTGTAATTGGTGTTTCAAGATTTTTTATGGGATTAAATGCTGGGTTTGCTAGTGCGATAGTTCCCGGATTTATATATAAACTGGCACCAAAAAATCTGAAAGGATTTTTTGGCGCATTTTATCCCGGATTTATAGGATTAGGACTTTTAATAGGACAGATTATGACGATATTTAAACAACCAGATATGTTTTTTATTCCACATATAAGCTTGTGTGTGATGTTTTTGATTCAAACATTATTGCTGTTTTTTATACCTGATATTGATAATGAAGATCTTAATGATAATGACAAAACAGTATTTCAAACTTTAAGAAGCAGCGAAGCGAGAAAAAGTGTAATTTTAGCAGTAACTTTTCATTTGGCACAACATTTATCAGGATTTAATTTTGTAACATTGTTTACAGAAAATATACTCGCATCATCACCAGATCCCTATCTTTTTGGAATTATGAACTTTATAATAGCATTAGTATGTACATGTATATCTGGTTGGTTGAGTGATTTGGGAGGTCGAAAAGTTTTATTTATAATTAGCTGTGTAGCTTCATCTGTATCTATTCTTTGTTTTAAGTATCTTAACATCCCTCATATAATTCTAGGATTTTTCTTTCTATCATATAATTTCGGTTTAGGATGCATTCCTTGGTTGGTACTTGATGAAATATTTACTCAGCCGTATATAAAATCCGGAAAATTTATTGCTGTATGTGTAAATTGGTCAACTGCATTTTGTGTTACTGTATTTTCAAAATATATATTTGATTTCCTTGGAGATATAATTTATACAATTTTTTCGACCTCAGTAATTATCGCAGCAGTAATTGTAGGAACCTTTTTCAAGGAAACTAAAACTCAAAGTCAACCTCAATTACAATAATTAAAAGTATTATTATCTTAAATTTGAAAATTATATTAATTTTTGTAATTGAATATTTCTTTAATTTGAAATGACATCAAAATTTTTAGTAAATTGAAAATAAAAATTTTTTATGTCATAAATTGTACAAAATTTTAGATTTCAACTTTTAAAATATCTCAACTAACTATATTAATCATTTAATTTAGTCCAAATTTGCTTAATTGTTAAATTGGGACATACCTAATATAATAAAAAAAAATATTTTAAAAAATTTATTGATTGATTAAATTTTTTATGATTTAAAATTAAATTGATCTTTTATTAGAAAAAATATCATCTACACCCCGATGAGTGCAGATTCTTTTCCCATTTTAGATGAAATCCTAAAACTTTCTATCTATAAAAATCAAGCTAAAATTTCAAATTATCTTTCGTATAACACAACGGGAGGTAAGGGAATACGAATAGCTCTATTTAATATGATAACAGAAATGAATAACCAGGAAACTAAGCTAACTTCTTATATGTTTGAAGTATTACAAGCAGTTTTAGTAGTTTTGGACGATATAATGGACAATTCTGATATCAGAAGAGGACAAGAATGTTATTATAAAAAACAAGGTATGGTGTCTCTTAAATACTCGGCATATTTTTTAGCAGTAGTGTCAAAATTAATTAGTAAAAAATGTAAGAATATTTATATTGACGTTCTTTTTAGTACCTGCTTAGGACAGATACTTGATTCAAAAAAGAAAAACGAGAATGAATATAATATAAATTTGTACAATATTATAGCAGAATATAAAACATCTGTGTATACATTTTATTTTCCTTTAGTTTCTGGATATGCAATAATGAATAAACCAGAACCGATTAATTTGTACGAATTTGCTAAGATACTCGGTATAATTTTTCAAATGCAAGATGATTATTTAAATTTTTTTCCGTCAATAAGCAAAAAAAGTGGTAACGATTTAGAAGAAAAAAAATTGACGTATTTTACTTGTAAATTGTTTGAAGAAAATGAAATTTTATTTGTAAATAATTTTTTTAAAAGTGAAGTTGTATCTAGGGAGATTATTGAAAAAGTACATTATTATTTTCCCGTGTATCAAAAGAAGATTAATAATTTACTTGATATTGTTGAAAATTTATCAAAAAGTTTCGATATTAATATTTATAAACTTATGTATGATTTACTGGAAAACCGGATGTTTAGAAATCATTAAATGATATTACATATAAATATTTAAAAAAAATGAACCATTCGTTATATGTAATTATATAAAATTTATAATTTAAATTGTATTTTGGATTAAAGATCTTCAATTTAAATTTTCAAATTTTTATCTAAAAAGATTAAAAGTCATCGCATTAGAAGCTTGATAGGTTTTTATATGTTAAAAACCAAATTTATATTAATTAAGATGACAACGTCTTAAAAATATTTAGAAAAAAGTATTCTTTATGTTTTAGGGACAAGCAATTATTTATATAGATAAAATACAAGGAAAAATTGTCAATATTGCAAATTTGTATGCATTAGAATACTAGAATTCAAATCGACCTAAAATTCATATTTTTTTTAAATTTTGAAAAAATAACTTTATTCTCTTGTAAAGCTGTTTATATGACACAATTCAAACATTTAGTCAAAAAAAATGTTTTATTTTTAATAATATGTGACGTGAAATATTCTAATAGTTTTTCTATGTATAATGTTTATAATACTCACAATCTTATTGATTTTTTTTGTGATATCATTCCAAATAATTTTTTGAAAAATTATAGAAGTTATAAGGAGTTAGTGATACAACTATCATTCTAAAACTAAACTCAATAAAATATTGATCAGGTAAGTTCTGTTGAATATTTTATAACATGTAATAAATAGGATTTTTAAGTGGCTTTTGACTTAAAATATGGACATTTTAGCAAAAAATTATATTGTCAATTAAAAATTAGATTGTTTTAATTTTCTACATCTCGTTTTAATTTGTTTGTAATATAAAATTTCATCTGTTTATTTTTTTATGATTAGAACTTAAATTAAATTTAATATATCACAATAGACATTATTTTTTTATTTTATCAAATATAGAGTTTTTTTCTAAAATAGTTTTTGTATAATTTTTGACCATTCTCCTATTAAAATGACTCATAATTGCAAAATAATAAAAATTCTTGATATGGGTTTATGAAATTAATTACTTCATTACTAGTATTTCTAATAAAGGTGTGTAAGACTCAAGATAGTTTTCAAACAGCATATACAGTTGAAGAAAATAGTTATAACTATCAATTTTATTTATGGTTAAGTTCTGTAATATTTCTAGGAGTAGCTACTTTCACGACAGTAATTACAAAATATGTGCAGGCTAGAAAAAATGAAAGAAAATCTAATAAAGTAATCGATATAGAAATGTAAATAAAAGGTTTTCTATCTAAGTATCTTTAATAAACAAATTTATCAATTAAACAAAATCACAAGTGATACTAAATATTTTTAATTAATAAAATTTTGCGAAGATACAATATGTTGCAAAGAGATTTGCTAATTTAAATTAGTAAAATTAAAATCTTTTTTTTTGTAAGTTTTTCGCATAAAGATAATAACCCCAGGCTAATTTTTAATAGTTTACCATATGATGAAGTCCATTCTGTTATATCTACATTCAAAATTAAAGATATTTTTAATTTTGAATTTTAAATTCCTATATTTTACGCTATTAAGTTTAGAACCGGTAATATATTAAAATATTAAAGAGAGAACACCTTCAATATTTTTTCCTGTCTCTAGTCATAACAAAAAAGTAAGTTAAAGAAGTACAAAATCATTTTATAAAACTTTTTAATAAAGACCTATGATTTCAATGTTTAAACTAGAAATATATTAGTTTGCAACGTTATAATTTTGAATTTGTTGTAAAAGCCTTAATTCTATTTTTAAATAAAAAGCCACAAAAAAATTTTCTACATTAAAATTTAAAGATAAATATTTTATTTAGGGTATATACTTTTCTTGTTCTTCGTTCCTCATTCATTAATATTGTTCAGCTTCTTGATCTTTATGCTGTTCACTCTTGCCCACTAAGAAATTACCTGAAGGAGGAGTGAATCCTCATCTGCTTTCCATAGTTAGGCTTTCTAGTGTCATTTTAAGGATTCTGGATTGAATGTATGTCTAAATTTTGTTGTCTAGTCCAATTTCTGTCCGGAACTGCTTGTGGAACTTCGTCACTATCCCATCCGATGGCATTACGTACGGAATAATTCTAGTCTTATATTAATGTGGGGCACCAGTGTGGTTCGCAAAAGGTCAAACTTATGTTTTTCTCCACTTCGACTGTTCTTGATTATTAAACGATGTTAGTCCTACTGCAATTATCAGAATTTCTCTTTTGATCTTGTTTAGTAAATATATGTCTGATTTTTGTAAAATTTAAAGATACATGGTTATTTAAAATTAATCACTGCGAGCAACCATAAAAATATTCCTCAAGGAAAAATATAAGCCAACTAATACAACAATTGAAGAACTTCAGGAGACTCAAGGCTTCACACTTATCAACGAAATTATAACAGACAGATCTTTACATAAAAAGTAAATAAAAGGGCTAGAACATGAATTAGTAATAATAAGGAATCGACTTTGTGGTTAAGAAAAGGCATTAACCCTTCAAAACAAGAAGGCAATCTCTGCTTCCTCCAGGATAGAAACTTATTTTTTAATGATAGTGGTATGTGCCCCACTGTAACTAAGCAAGAAGAATCGTGGATCATATGGCCACGCGATGTGAGAAAATGTTGGGACACGACTACATGTGACGCCACAATGAGAAATTTATATGCTGCTTTGTAAGAAAGATAAATTGAACAACTTAGAAATAAAATTAGAAACCATATAGTACAGGATGTTGCAGCTGATAGGTATGCGAACTATAAGAGTCGATACTACAATTCAGACAGATATTTAAGTAAAGTATAATAAATTGGATATTGTAATCATGATAAGAGATCAAAGGAGATTCGAATAATAGAAATAGGTGTCTCTTATATAGACAACCTACAGCAAGTAGAATTATCATAGCTACGAATGTATGACTTACTAGCCAATGATTTAGGACTAATTACGGATGTACAACAAAAATAATCCCATACATGCTTACCCGGGATGGTATAGTTACGAATTATCACGCTAGATACAAGAAGGAACTAGAAATTACAGATCGAATCGAAGCATACATCCAATAGTGACCCTACAAAGACTCTTGAGAGTGTCTCACTAGAGTACCGAAGAAAAGGGGACATGATGACGGAGATGAAAGATACGAAAGTCCTCCTAGAGCCTTTGCTTCCATTGCACCAGAAGCAGATATTTAAGATTATAAGAAAATTAATCTTTGATAGATATAATTAATCACTGTGAATTTTTATTTTAACTACAATTATGTATTAATGAAACATTAGATGTTAAGATCAAACCTAAAAAATTTTACAATTTTTATATAATTTTTATATAAAAGTATAAATTACTATCTTTCTCTAAATAATTAACATAGGGTTAACAACAGCCTCAAATAACAGAAATTAGAAAAAGTTGGTATAATTTAAATGTCTTTTTTAATAATGTAAGAAGTTAATTTATTTGGGTATATGTTTGTTTCGTTTCCTATTTCTCTCACAGATATATAAGTTCCTGCTTCTCCATTGGCTCGGCTGCCTTTTGCTGTTCGCTCTTAAGCACGTTAGTGTCTACTGCAGATGCTTGGGTTCTTCTGCGATTATCCATAGTTAAGCTCTCTAGAGTCGTCTTAAGCACTCTGGATTGAACATATGCTTGGGTTCGGTTGTCAAGTCCAATGTCAGTCCTATACTGTTTGTGGTATTTCGTTACTACACCATCCCACGTCATCACATACGGGATAATTCTACTTTTATATTTATATAAGGACCCGGTATGGCTCGCCAGCAAATCATACTTGTGTTTTTTTTCCACCTCTACCGTTCTAAGGTTGTCAAAAGATGTTATTCCTACTTCGATAATCACTATTTCTTTCTTAACCTTATCGAGTAGGAATATATCAGGCTTATTGTGTTTTATTTTTATCTCACTCTGGATTCTCGAGTCTACTCTTATTTCTACCTTATCATTGGATATGTATTCCTGCACTTCTTTTTTAATAATATTATAATTTATAATAAAAGCTTTATGACTCTGAATCAAAAAAAAATATGATTTTTATCTAAAAATAGCTATTTAACAAAATAACCTAGACTTCTGTGATGTGTCCATCACAACTATTAGATTTATACGCGTCTACTTATACATCTTAAATCTATTGTTCTTTTTTTTTTAAAATACTATTTAAAGAATATCAGAAAGGGTTATTTAAAATAATTAATTGCATCAATTAGAGTATAGAAATTGTTATTTAATAATATTAAGGTGCCTGGGTTACAAAACAACTTCATATAAATTAATTTAAATACTGATAAGCCATTTTTTTCAATTTTATTTAATTTGATCTTATATTTAAGATAAAATTTACAAAAAGATTACACTTGATGGATTTTAGAATACGTAAGCATATAGTATTAGTGTCAAGCTTACATGGTAGATTAAAATAGAATTTTGCTTTTTCTATTATGCATAACGTAAAATTTGCTCAATAATTAATTCATAATTTTAAAAAAAGCGACTCTTTTTTTTACCTTTATTTAGTATATTTTAACCCGACTCAAATAAAGTTTTAGATTTCATCTAATTACATTAATTTATAAATACGAACACATGTTTAAGGCTTACTATTTAATAAAAAAATATCTTTAATCTAAATTGAGGTAATTTTAGAATAACTTATATAATATTCTATTAAACAAATAGCATCTTTTTTTTTGCAATGCAAACTTGTTTTGTTTGTAGATTTTTTACACTTCTTAATGAATCTTGCAATGCTGATATGTTTGATAATCATTAATTATATAATATGGATTAAATTTTTATTCCCGTATAAAAGTAAGTTTTTCGATCTATGTTACTTTTTTAATTATTTTATGATTGGTTTTACAAAAAAATAATGTAAAAAACAAACTTAAATTAAAAAAAATTATATTATCTAAGTAATGAATCTAAAAAATATTTTTCTGTTTTAATGAAAAAACTCAAATACATCAATTAAAAATAAATATCTCAAGTTACATAACAACATATGTGATATTTAATTTGAGATATTTATTTTTAATTGATGTATTTGGCATTTAATGTAAATTTTAAGATAAAGATAAGTTATCATAACAAAACGGATAGAAAATTATAAGTAAATTATAAATTGATGCATACAGCAATCAAAAATCATACATAAACCACAAAAAAAACTTGTTTTTTATGATAAACAAATATTTTAAAAAAGTTTAATTTAAGCCTAGAATTGATATTATAAAAAAAATTAAAGATATAAAGAAAAATCCTACACCAAACAAACACGTTTTAAACTTATGATAGAAGCAACTTTTTTTGAAAAACATAACTATTAGTAAGCAGAAAATTGTTATTCCAGTAAGTAGAATAATTGGTTTTTCTTTATTGCCGATATTTTCTTTTGTTAAAAATATTTCATTATCAAATTCGTCATTTAGATTTGATTCTTGATCAAAACTTAAAAGTTTTCTATTAAAAGGTGTAGGATTTTCTTCTGGTTCCATTAAATAATTCACTCCTAGAATTTTTTCTAATCCTTTAACTTGTTGATTGTATAAATGATTTCGACAATTTTTTTTCGAATCGAAATTAAAATCTTTACTTAAACAATCTAAGTCATTTTCGCATTCATCCCGAAACTCATAAGCTTTACATTTAGCTGCATTATATACATTTCCATCGTTGCATAATTGTTCTAATTTATAAGTAAAATCGTTTTTAGCTTTTTTAATTTTCTTTCCTGGATAAAATTGCTTTAAACTTCCATTATACGGTCTTAAATCTTTCGAAGAACAATCAAAAATATATTTATCATCCGTATCTAAATTTTTTAAGTCATATAACGGGCATCTTCCATCGATGCCAAAATTATTCCAATTAGTTTTAATGCACTTGGGTTTACATTTGCACATTTTTCTAGTAAGATGCATCATGCATTTAGGTATTGAACTAAAATCATATTTGTTTTTCATAATTTTAGGATGCGCATTTGTGATATCATAACAAAAATTAGTCATATCTTCTAAATATCTGTCCCTCCAATTAAAAAATAATTGCCTATCTCTTTTTATATTATTTTTCAAATTTCTAACTGAGGAAATAGTATCATCTCTATTAAAAGGTTCATCTGAATCCGTCGCTTTAATTAACTTATTGTTCCTTTCTGTTAGATTTTCGGATAAGGTACTATTATTCAATCTGTCATTAACTTTAAATTCTAGTCTATTTTCAAGAAACATATAATGATTATTTAGATTTTTTTTAGATAACTTGTTGGATGTTTTTTTAAATAAATCTTGTTTGATTTCAGAGTTCATAATAATTAAAAAAGGACAATATTATATGCTTTTTTTAATTATCAATAAATTTTAATTAATTTTACATAATAATGATCTATTTTAATTGATAATCAAGAATATTTATGCTGATAAATTATTTTTTTTCGATAATATTATTTTGAGATGCTCATATAATTTGCTAACAAGTTATAAGATTTAGTTGAATAAAATAAAAGTTGAGGTGTTTGATAACTGAAATTATAATTGGATGACAACTACAATTTTGAAATAAAATCTTTTTTTTAGTTCAAAAAAAGTAGTCTTTAAATAAAATGAATTAAGAAGTAGAGACAAATATAATCCGAATACTTTGAAATGTAAAGGATTTAATTAATCCGTTGATTAGTTCAAACGTCATTTTTCGAAAGTTCATTTTAATATATAAAACATAGGAAGGTAGAGTTTTTTGAAATATCGGCATATTTACGAATTTAGAATCTAATATAGGTCTTTATTTTTCTAAATTTGGTGCTTATCATGAAACCTGGTACTGAAATTAAATTTATAATACTTAGGAATATGGGAGTACACTTTTTTTATTAGAAATCTACAAAATTATATTTATAGTGTAAATAATATTTTAGGAGCAATACAAATAAAAAAAGCTTTTGATACTATTTTAAACTATAAATAGGAAAAACCACATTAATAAATATAATTAAATATAAATTTTATTAATTTATTATTAATGAAACATTCTTATAAAATGTAATATGAGCTGAAGATACAAACTCTAAGGATTTAAAAGATAATAAAAAATTTAATCACTGTTCAGAAAGCTAGAAATAATCTAATCAATGATATATTGATAAACTATTAGCAATAGGTTTGCTAAAGAATTGTGTAGTGATATTTCTTATTTTTCATAAAAATTTAGAGGTTCAAGAATGAGAAATTCTACAATACCGTAGCTGGGATGGCAGAAGTTAAATTTAAAGAATAGAATCTTCAACTAATGTAATTAAGATTTAATAAATTTATAAAAGTGACATTAAATGTATTATCGTATAACGAGTCTGTTTTATTTTTCCTACAAGCAAGGCCTTAATGGTATGCTGGTGTGTTACACGTATTATTAGATGATGAAGTTTTTGATGGCCAGGTGGTTTTCCTTTTGATGCTATTAAATTATTTTTATTTTTTTTTTATAACGAGTCTGTTTTAACGAGTGCTACCTATTAAAGCATCTCATCTGCTTTAAATAATTTTGAAAGCTGTGAGTAAAATAATTCTGCTTATTATTGTGATAAAACATAAGCTAAAATTATTTTTACATCTTCACTCAAAAAAAATACATTTCAAATAAATATTTATGACGAAATCGATCTTTAAGACCTGTTAGGAATTAAATTTACAAATAAATTAAAACCTAGAAATTTGCTTTTCGTGGACAATTGTTCCGCAAAGGTTTTAGATATGATACTTACGTCGAAATATTGTTTCTTCCACCTAATACCACAAGAGTTTTTTAGTCTATTAATCTTTTAGTGTAAATTTCTAAAGTATTTAGCCATGTAAATTATGTATTAAATCAGACTATATAGACTTGTCTGTAATCGTTGTATATAAGTAATTATCAATTCGGGTTGCATTTTTTTTTTTATATCTAATTTGACATAAAGTAGAATTAACAACAATTGTCAACTGTTTAAAAACTACATTATATGTTATAGAAATTAAATAAATTTTTGGCCGATGATTTTGCATAGTTTAGCTAATTATTTTTAAAAAAATCTATGCAGGATCGTAATTTAGACATTATTGATATTAGAGAGGAAGAAATTTCAAGTGTAATAGAAGATGTTATAATTATTAAAATGAATAAAAAGATTTTTGATGAATTTTAAAATATTGATGGTCATAAAAAATAGGACAAAGAGTGGATCTCTTACATAGCTTAACCGATTGTAACTAGGATTTGTTGGTTTCATAAATTCCATTTATGATAATATTTAAGACGACAAAAAATTACAAAAGATGTTTTTATAAATAATTCCAACTTTCAAATTATCTACATAAACAGCAAGTGGCATAATCTGATTCGAAGATTTTAAAATGGCTTTGAATAAATTTTTTTTATCAAATTTTTATTATCCAGTTAATTGTATAGTCGACATGATTCCTAAGTAATCGGCTTTTTCTAGAAAATTCTACTAAAAACATATATTATCTGCAACATACTTACGCAAATGTGCCGATTTATCGAGTTTTAGTGTAATTTTTTTTAAATATGTTAAACTGTAAGCATTTCGAGCAATATTTAACAACCTAAACAGGTTCGTGTTCCTTAATTAAATAGAAAGCTGCTATTTTTTATATCATACTGAATCCTTCATTACACTCATTGATAGCATATATAATATTTTTTCTAAAATTTTCAAAGTTTGTGTATTCAGGTAAATCCAATTGATTAAAGCAAGTATGAGCAGAGGGAAGTCTAGAATTATCAGAAGATATTTTATGTATTGAAAATTTTTGCAGTCCATTATTTCCTTGTAAATTTTTAAATCCATCAAATGGTACTCTAGTAGATCCCGTACAAAATTGAAGTAGCTTAGCTTTTTCGACAGGAGTAAATCCACTAACTGCTTTCCAAAACCATATAATATTTCTAGAATTCTTAGTATATCCATGATAAAGTGTATTATTTTGCCAATCTTCAACATTAATTTCAGGTATTCCACATATTAATAATTCTAACTCCATTTCTGTAAAAATGGAAATATAATCTTCATCAATTAATTCATACAATCCACTTTTTATAGCATTTAATTGTAATTCTACATTTTTAGTTAATTTTCTTTGTACTATTAAATCAATATAATTATTTTTATTGAGATCTGTAACTGGTATATTCCTTCCATTAGGTATAAGATCTTCTAAATGACAAGTCCCTAACTCATTATTTTCATATGTAAATGTTAAATTTAATATATTTTCTATATTATTATCTCTAATCTAAATTAAAGAATTATAATATTGATAATCAATCTCTTCTAAATCTTGTAGACTACATTTCTTACTTAATAAATATTTATATACTGATTTATCAAAATAAATTCCTAAATTATATCCTTCTATTACTACTTTAGCGAGTATTCTACCTATAAATTTATAGTATAATAAATGATCAGAATTTATTTTGCTATTGATATAAGGATGTACTGTAGTATGTTTATCAGAAGAATAAACAAAAAGACCTAAGTCAGGATTAAGAGCTTCTTTTATGATTAGTTCTAACCATTCTTTTGTTAATCCTCCAAAATCTAAACCCTTTTCACCAGAAAATTTTATTTGTATTCTTTTACTTTTTAACTCTTTGAATGATTTATTCATAATCTGAAAAAAAGAATTTTCTAACACAGAATTTCTTCGAACTGTTATTATAAACGATCCTTCCATATAATAATTTGAATCATCTATCTTATCTTTTAGATATTTATGCTTGTGTATAAAACTTAGTACATTAAATTTCGATAAAAAAGGTACAATATTTTCATGCTTTTTTATAACAGTTAATACATTCCTTTGATTTATCAAAATATTTTTTTCTAAACAAAGTCTCTTTTCTCTGTACTTTTCAATAATATAAACCTTATTTTCTGTATCAAAGAATAACAGATAATTAACAAAATCCTCATATAAACTTAACAAAGTAAGTACAGTTATATCATTGGAATCATAACTTACTAATTCTGTTAACTCGTCCAAGATCTTATAAATCTGGTCATCAATTTTTATATCTTCTGCTGAATTGAATAATTTATGATCATACAAATAAGTAAAATCAAAATATTGAATTTTTCTTTTTTCTAATTCTAAATTTCTTCGACATTGTTCGAAATTCATGCTGTAATTTTTTTCATAACTTTCAAAAAGTAGAGTGCTTATATCACTGACTATTGTCAAGTATCTAGTCAACATAATTTTATCATTAGAAATATTTAAAGCTTGACGAAGAAGTATACAAATAAAATCAAATAAATAATTATCTTGTAAATTTGATCTACAAAAATTAAAAAAGTATTTTTTTGTCTTTTTACTTATTGGTAATTTTATAGTATTTCCAAATTCTTTTAAGCAATCAATATCTAATATATCCTTTTTAATTTCTATTTTACTTAAAATATACAAACATAATTCATGTAATTTTTCATATTTTGCTATCATAACTAATTTTTTTACAAATAAAATATTTTCTTGATAATCTTTCTTAGTTGATAAATATATTACTTTAAAAATTTCTAAACATTTAAGAAGTTCTGTAATTTGATCATCAGCAATGTTCATTTCTAAAAATTTACTCATTAGTATTTCTATGATCTGATTTTTATAATTTAAATTAAAAGACGACACTTCTAAAAATTCATTAAAATTAAATTGATAAGAATAATCTTTTGTCAAATAACATCTAAAGAAATTTTTAAAAATTTCAATATCTGCATACATTTCAATATTTTCAGGTAATTCTCGTTCTTTTTTAGAGTATTCTTCACTAGATTCATAACTTGGTGCGTATTCAAAATAATCATCTTTTAATTTTAGTTCGAATTCATTAATTAGAAGTTGAACTGGTTCAGCTAATTGATTGTAAAATTCTTTATCAATTGCTTTATAGTTTAAGGTACACATTTTTCTTTCTTCATACCAAAATTTAAGATATTCTTTTAAATCTTCTTCATTCATATTATTAATTTCTTCAACAGATTTAAAAGGTTTGATTCCATTTTCTTCACCTATACTTGATTCATCATCATCATCTTCTTCTTCTTCTATAAGATCTTCTTCACCCTCATTACTATAATAGCTTTCATATTCTTCTCCGCTTTCAAATTCACTTTCATTTAAAAGATTTTCATTAAAAGCATCTTCTCCTTCATCAAAAGTATTTTCTTCATTAATAATGCGATCATGAAGATTCTCAATATTAAATTCCTTTTTAAACATATTCGATATCATATCAATAAACTTATACATGTTATTGTCTTCGATATGTTTAACTTCAATTTCACATAAATATAATGTGGTGAATAAAGTATTATAAACTTTTAAGCTTTCTTTATCATATTTATCTTCGTATGTGTCATAATCTTCAGAATTACTTGAAGAATTTATAAAAGTTATATTTTCAATTTCATTATAAGGATTCTCTTCATCTTCACTAAAAAATGAATTTGATTCGTTGGACCAGTAATCATCATCTGACTCTTCGTTATCGATTAAAATGTCATCATAATATTTTCCATAAACTGTAGATAAAAAAGCATAAAGGAAAGGTATCTTATTCTTATCTTTAATTCTATTCCAAGATATAATAGATAATCGTTCAAAAATTAATTTATAAGGTATCAAAGAATTATTAGCAGAAAGCAAGAAGTCAGATTCTTTATGATTGACAAGTATACTGAATATGATTTCAGCTATACCAGATTTCATAAGTTTTTCAGATACTACAAGAGACATGTCATCATTATGAAATCTTTCAATTGAACAGTTAACGACTTTGATAAAATCCAGGGCAGCGAATAATACAACTAAATAATTATAAATTTTATGATCTTTAACTTGAAGCATATCATTTTTCAGAATAGTAAAAATAGTCTCGTATTTTTTCGATTTAAAAAAATATGCTAGAAAATCAATTGCTATAAAATAGTCAGCTTCTGCTGCTATCTTTTCTTCTAAAGAAATATTACTTATATATTCTTTTACTATGAACTCTAAAAAATTTTCAGTTATAAGTTCTTCATATTGACTGTCATTTAAAATTATTTCATGTAGAATATTTAGCATGAAGATATTATTTTTAGATCTTTTTATGCATAAATTAAATATGTATTTTTGTACAGTCGTTAATTCTCTGGCTTTCTTCTCCATTAGAAAAGCCTCATTAGATTCAATTTTTGTTTTAAAAGTTTCAAAATATTTTCGAAATGCGTTAATATCTCTATAACCTAAAAGATAATGAGAATCTATAAATTTACTATATGAACAGATATGTGATGCTTTAACATTATATACATCATACAAATTAATTAGTAAATGATGAAATAAGGATTTTATAAGTAGATCTGTTGCTTCTTTATTTTTACATGAAATCATATTTGTGGCAAACTTAACAATTTTCTTGTAAAATTTTTTAGATATCTCATAATTTATAGATCTACAATATTTTATAAAACTAATCAACAAAATTAATTTCTTCCTTTTTTTTATCTGTTTGTTCTTTAGTATTAATTTTAAATTTGTTATAAAACTGGCAACCTTTAAAGGTTTAAATTCAGTATCTGTAATATCAAAAATCTTTTGGAGTTTTTGCACATCAAAATTGATACAATTGCAAGTGATGTATTTTAAGAAATATATGACTAAATTTATAAAATCTTTAGATAATGTAAATTGACGATTAATTAAGTATGATATAACATCAAAATTATTGATATAATCATTATTGATAAATAATTTGAAATCTTGATATTCTAAAATAGTTTTAAGAAATTTTACATCTTCAAATATTTTTCTATAATTTATGTAAGCTTTCTTTTTATAAAAATTAATAAAAAAGTCAAAAATTTGTCTTTCTTCGTTTTTATTAAAATTATCATTTTTTCCTATTAGATTATTGATTAAACTATAAGTTTTTTTATTTTGACCGTTTTTTAACAAAAAATTAAATATGCTAATCTTGGTGGAAGGTTCTTCAAAATCTAACATTCTTAAATTAATTTTAGAAATAATTTCGAACAATTGTTCATTTGACCATAAGACATCAGCATATATTATATTATTTGTAACAATCCAATCCAAAAATAATCTTGTACTATATCGATTTAGTTTCGACGGATTATGGACAATTATTTTAATCAGGAATTTTGTATTTTTGTTAATCAATTCTGTTGATAATTTATTTGTAACTAAATTTTCTCCAATTTCGTTTAATTTTTCAATGTTCTTATTTTCGATATGTAATCTTATCTCATCAATACAAATTTTTTCGTTATTCTTTATTCGCTTAGGCTCATCTGTGTGTATTATCTCATCAATGGGATATAGAAGATTTAAGAAAAAATGAAACCATTTACAAGATTCACTTGATTCATCTTCTTGTACTAAAAAAGTAAATATGAATCGACACTCTATACACAACAATTGTAAAATATTAGATCCAGATGATAATAGTTCTATTCTGATATCCATAATATCTTTATTTTCTTTGATTTTTTTATTGTACTGATATCCTGTTCAATTACAACAGGTAAAAGATTAAGAAGAAAGTAAAAACAGATATTTACAATTTTC
This sequence comes from Netelia virgata, assembly GCA_951802705.1. Taxonomy (NCBI): domain Eukaryota; kingdom Metazoa; phylum Arthropoda; class Insecta; order Hymenoptera; family Ichneumonidae; genus Netelia; species Netelia virgata. Next base: position 16,004 of record CATOQI010000029.1, read on the forward strand.
AACTCAGCACGTGATAAAAAGTATCCTTCATGGATCATTTGACACATAAAAAATACATATTTTTCCAATTTAAAAAATTCTAGGATATCACAATCATTATATATTACTTGAAATATTATTATGGCTAGTTTGCAGGTAAAATGCTCTAAAATAACTGAACGGTCACTTAAATCAATTAGCTCACAACATAACATATCAAAATATGTCTTAATCCAGATCTTGTCAGTTGCACATGATTTTATATAAATTAGTTCCAAAAAATGTAATATATCATCATCTATGATTTTCTCAACATCAAAATAAAGGGAAGATACGAATTTAAAAAAATTAATCTCATTAGTTTTTGTTTTTTCATCTATACTATTAGAAATAGATAAAGATTCAAAATTTAGTTTGACCAAATTATGAGCCTCAGTTTTATATTCCGGATGATGTAATATTAATATCGAAAGATTTCTATTGATATCTTTCCAAGAATCCAAAATATAAGCATTATCACAATTAAAAATTTCATTAAAAAAATGAGAAAGTTCTTTTTGTTCTACAAATTCAATTCGAGTATCTTTATCAAGTGATATTGCATCAAATAATAAAATTAATGACTTTATAGTATCCTCATGCCATAGAAAGTTTCTAAATACATTATCAATTCCTTGTTTTTTTATTTTTTTAATCGATAAAGGATCATTGTTCATAAAATAATATATTGTAATTATACAGTGATTACTATATATTAAATTTTTATCACTAATTAATTGAATACATTTCTTAAGATATTCACTATCTTCAAATGGTTCAAAATAGGCACTTCCTTTTTTATAAACTTCATTAATGATTTTAAATAGAATTTTAAGTACAAATTTATCTTTTCTAATAAAAAATATATCAAAATTACCTAGCACTTGTATAAAGTGATCTAAATGAATAATTCTTTCAAAGTCCCAATTAGTTTTAAGTAAATAATTATATATTACAGAATGATATTTAAATTCAAGATCCGGATTATTGAATTGGCAATTAACATTAATTTTGTGATTAAAATCAATTTCCTCATCTTTAAAATTTACAAGCAATTCTTCAAGCACTGAATAAATTTTTATACTTTCAAAATTACTCGATTCTGTTATTTCTAATGATTTTAGTAAGTAACCTTTCTCATCATTAATATCCAAAGATTCTAAAATTATCTTGTAATCACAATT
>CATOQI010000032.1:0-22155 GCA_951802705.1 Netelia virgata
TTTTTTTTTTTTTTTTTTTTTTTTTTTTTTTTTTTTTTTTTTTTTATTCTCCGTCCCGTTCAACAGCCGGATCCTATCGATATTCATTCTCGAACTCCCCGCGGGACACGGGTCCGCTCTTCAATTCTCGACCCCGATCGGTCCACGCCTCGTTTCATGCCCTCGATCGGTCCACGGGCAAAATTCCACGCCCCGATCGGTCCACGCGTCCGAGCAATACTATAGACGACGCGAGCGGCGTTGGACTTGTAATTTTTTTTTTTTTTTTTTTTTTTTTTTTTTTTTTTTTTTTTTTTATTCTCCGTCCCGTTCAACAGCCGGATCCTGTCGATATTCATTCTCGAACTCCCCGCGGGACACGGGTCCGCTCTTCAATTCTCGACCCCGATCGGTCCACGCCTCGTTTCATGCCCTCGATCGGTCCACGGGCAAAATTCCACGCCCGATCGGTCCACGCGTCCGAGCAATACTATAGACGACGCGAGCGGCGTTGGACTTGTAATTTTTTTTTTTTTTTTTTTTTTTTTTTTTTTTTTTTTTTATTCTCCGTCCCGTTCAACAGCCGGATCCTGTCGATATTCATTCTCGAACTCCCCGCGGGACACGGGTCCGCTCTTCAATTCTCGACCCCGATCGGTCCACGCCTCGTTTCATGCCCTCGATCGGTCCACGGGCAAAATTCCACGCCCGATCGGTCCACGCGTCCGAGCAATACTATAGACGACGCGAGCGGCGTTGGACTTGTAATTTTTTTTTTTTTTTTTTTTTTTTTTTTTTTTTTTTTTTATTCTCCGTCCCGTTCAACAGCCGGATCCTAGTCGATATTCATTCTCGAACTCCCCGCGGGACACGGGTCCGCTCTTCAATTCTCGACCCCGATCGGTCCACGCCTCGTTTCATGCCCTCGATCGGTCCACGGGCAAAATTCCACGCCCGATCGGTCCACGCGTCCGAGCAATACTATAGACGACGCGAGCGGCGTTGGACTTGTAATTTTTTTTTTTTTTTTTTTTTTTTTTTTTTTTTTTTTTTATTCTCCGTCCCGTTCAACAGCCGGATCCTATCGATATTCATTCTCGAACTCCCCGCGGGACACGGGTCCGCTCTTCAATTCTCGACCCCGATCGGTCCACGCCTCGTTTCATGCCCTCGATCGGTCCACGGGCAAAATTCCACGCCCGATCGGTCCACGCGTCCGAGCAATACTATAGACGACGCGAGCGGCGTTGGACTTGTAATTTTTTTTTTTTTTTTTTTTTTTTTTTTTTTTTTTTTTTTTTTATTCTCCGTCCCGTTCAACAGCCGGATCCTATCGATATTCATTCTCGAACTCCCCGCGGGACACGGGTCCGCTCTTCAATTCTCGACCCCGATCGGTCCACGCCTCGTTTCATGCCCTCGATCGGTCCACGGGCGAAAATTCCACGCCCGATCGGTCCACGCGTCCGAGCAATACTATAGACGACGCGAGCGGCGTTGGACTTGTAATTTTTTTTTTTTTTTTTTTTTTTTTTTTTTTTTTTTTTTTTATTCTCCGTCCCGTTCAACAGCCGGATCCTATCGATATTCATTCTCGAACTCCCCGCGGGACACGGGTCCGCTCTTCAATTCTCGACCCCGATCGGTCCACGCCTCGTTTCATGCCCTCGATCGGTCCACGGGCAAAATTCCACGCCCGATCGGTCCACGCGTCCGAGCAATACTATAGACGACGCGAGCGGCGTTGGACTTGTAATTTTTTTTTTTTTTTTTTTTTTTTTTTTTTTTTTTTTTTTATTCTCCGTCCCGTTCAACAGCCGGATCCTATCGATATTCATTCTCGAACTCCCCGCGGGACACGGGTCCGCTCTTCAATTCTCGACCCCGATCGGTCCACGCCTCGTTTCATGCCCTCGATCGGTCCACGGGCGAAAATTCCACGCCCGATCGGTCCACGCGTCCGAGCAATACTATAGACGACGCGAGCGGCGTTGGACTTGTAATTTTTTTTTTTTTTTTTTTTTTTTTTTTTTTTTTTTTTTATTCTCCGTCCCGTTCAACAGCCGGATCCTATCGATATTCATTCTCGAACTCCCCGCGGGACACGGGTCCGCTCTTCAATTCTCGACCCCGATCGGTCCACGCCTCGTTTCATGCCCTCGATCGGTCCACGGGCAAAATTCCACGCCCGATCGGTCCACGCGTCCGAGCAATACTATAGACGACGCGAGCGGCGTTGGACTTGTAATTTTTTTTTTTTTTTTTTTTTTTTTTTTTTTTTTTTTTTTTATTCTCCGTCCCGTTCAACAGCCGGATCCTATCGATATTCATTCTCGAACTCCCCGCGGGACACGGGTCCGCTCTTCAATTCTCGACCCCGATCGGTCCACGCCTCGTTTCATGCCCTCGATCGGTCCACGGGCAAAATTCCACGCCCGATCGGTCCACGCGTCCGAGCAATACTATAGACGACGCGAGCGGCGTTGGACTTGTAATTTTTTTTTTTTTTTTTTTTTTTTTTTTTTTTTTTTTTTTTTTATTCTCCGTCCCGTTCAACAGCCGGATCCTATCGATATTCATTCTCGAACTCCCCGCGGGACACGGGTCCGCTCTTCAATTCTCGACCCCGATCGGTCCACGCCTCGTTTCATGCCCTCGATCGGTCCACGGGCAAAATTCCACGCCCGATCGGTCCACGCGTCCGAGCAATACTATAGACGACGCGAGCGGCGTTGGACTTGTAATTTTTTTTTTTTTTTTTTTTTTTTTTTTTTTTTTTTTTTTTATTCTCCGTCCCGTTCAACAGCCGGATCCTATCGATATTCATTCTCGAACTCCCCGCGGGACACGGGTCCGCTCTTCAATTCTCGACCCCGATCGGTCCACGCCTCGTTTCATGCCCTCGATCGGTCCACGGGCAAAATTCCACGCCCGATCGGTCCACGCGTCCGAGCAATACTATAGACGACGCGAGCGGCGTTGGACTTGTAATTTTTTTTTTTTTTTTTTTTTTTTTTTTTTTTTTTTTTTTATTCTCCGTCCCGTTCAACAGCCGGATCCTATCGATATTCATTCTCGAACTCCCCGCGGGACACGGGTCCGCTCTTCAATTCTCGACCCCGATCGGTCCACGCCTCGTTTCATGCCCTCGATCGGTCCACGGGCAAAATTCCACGCCCGATCGGTCCACGCGTCCGAGCAATACTATAGACGACGCGAGCGGCGTTGGACTTGTAATTTTTTTTTTTTTTTTTTTTTTTTTTTTTTTTTTTTTTTATTCTCCGTCCCGTTCAACAGCCGGATCCTATCGATATTCATTCTCGAACTCCCCGCGGGACACGGGTCCGCTCTTCAATTCTCGACCCCGATCGGTCCACGCCTCGTTTCATGCCCTCGATCGGTCCACGGGCAAATTCCACGCCCGATCGGTCCACGCGTCCGAGCAATACTATAGACGACGCGAGCGGCGTTGGACTTGTAATTTTTTTTTTTTTTTTTTTTTTTTTTTTTTTTTTTTTTTTATTCTCCGTCCCGTTCAACAGCCGGATCCTATCGATATTCATTCTCGAACTCCCCGCGGGACACGGGTCCGCTCTTCAATTCTCGACCCCGATCGGTCCACGCCTCGTTTCATGCCCTCGATCGGTCCACGGGCAAAATTCCACGCCCGATCGGTCCACGCGTCCGAGCAATACTATAGACGACGCGAGCGGCGTTGGACTTGTAATTTTTTTTTTTTTTTTTTTTTTTTTTTTTTTTTTTTTTTTTATTCTCCGTCCCGTTCAACAGCCGGATCCTATCGATATTCATTCTCGAACTCCCCGCGGGACACGGGTCCGCTCTTCAATTCTCGACCCCGATCGGTCCACGCCTCGTTTCATGCCCTCGATCGGTCCACGGGCAAAATTCCACGCCCGATCGGTCCACGCGTCCGAGCAATACTATAGACGACGCGAGCGGCGTTGGACTTGTAATTTTTTTTTTTTTTTTTTTTTTTTTTTTTTTTTTTTTTTTTATTCTCCGTCCCGTTCAACAGCCGGATCCTATCGATATTCATTCTCGAACTCCCCGCGGGACACGGGTCCGCTCTTCAATTCTCGACCCCGATCGGTCCACGCCTCGTTTCATGCCCTCGATCGGTCCACGGGCAAAATTCCACGCCCGATCGGTCCACGCGTCCGAGCAATACTATAGACGACGCGAGCGGCGTTGGACTTGTAATTTTTTTTTTTTTTTTTTTTTTTTTTTTTTTTTTTTTTTTTTTTATTCTCCGTCCCGTTCAACAGCCGGATCCTGTCGATATTCATTCTCGAACTCCCCGCGGGACACGGGTCCGCTCTTCAATTCTCGACCCCGATCGGTCCACGCCTCGTTTCATGCCCTCGATCGGTCCACGGGCAAAATTCCACGCCCGATCGGTCCACGCGTCCGAGCAATACTATAGACGACGCGAGCGGCGTTGGACTTGTAATTTTTTTTTTTTTTTTTTTTTTTTTTTTTTTTTTTTTTTTATTCTCCGTCCCGTTCAACAGCCGGATCCTATCGATATTCATTCTCGAACTCCCCGCGGGACACGGGTCCGCTCTTCAATTCTCGACCCCGATCGGTCCACGCCTCGTTTCATGCCCTCGATCGGTCCACGGGCAAAATTCCACGCCCGATCGGTCCACGCGTCCGAGCAATACTATAGACGACGCGAGCGGCGTTGGACTTGTAATTTTTTTTTTTTTTTTTTTTTTTTTTTTTTTTTTTTTTTTTTATTCTCCGTCCCGTTCAACAGCCGGATCCTGTCGATATTCATTCTCGAACTCCCCGCGGGACACGGGTCCGCTCTTCAATTCTCGACCCCGATCGGTCCACGCCTCGTTTCATGCCCTCGATCGGTCCACGGGCAAAATTCCACGCCCGATCGGTCCACGCGTCCGAGCAATACTATAGACGACGCGAGCGGCGTTGGACTTGTAATTTTTTTTTTTTTTTTTTTTTTTTTTTTTTTTTTTTTTTTTATTTCTCCGTCCCGTTCAACAGCCGGATCCTATCGATATTCATTCTCGAACTCCCCGCGGGACACGGGTCCGCTCTTCAATTCTCGACCCCGATCGGTCCACGCCTCGTTTCATGCCCTCGATCGGTCCACGGGCAAAATTCCACGCCCGATCGGTCCACGCGTCCGAGCAATACTATAGACGACGCGAGCGGCGTTGGACTTGTAATTTTTTTTTTTTTTTTTTTTTTTTTTTTTTTTTTTTTTTTTTATTCTCCGTCCCGTTCAACAGCCGGATCCTGTCGATATTCATTCTCGAACTCCCCGCGGGACACGGGTCCGCTCTTCAATTCTCGACCCCGATCGGTCCACGCCTCGTTTCATGCCCTCGATCGGTCCACGGGCAAAATTCCACGCCCGATCGGTCCACGCGTCCGAGCAATACTATAGACGACGCGAGCGGCGTTGGACTTGTAATTTTTTTTTTTTTTTTTTTTTTTTTTTTTTTTTTTTTTTTTTTATTCTCCGTCCCGTTCAACAGCCGGATCCTATCGATATTCATTCTCGAACTCCCCGCGGGACACGGGTCCGCTCTTCAATTCTCGACCCCGATCGGTCCACGCCTCGTTTCATGCCCTCGATCGGTCCACGGGCGAAATTCCACGCCCGATCGGTCCACGCGTCCGAGCAATACTATAGACGACGCGAGCGGCGTTGGACTTGTAATTTTTTTTTTTTTTTTTTTTTTTTTTTTTTTTTTTTTTTATTCTCCGTCCCGTTCAACAGCCGGATCCTGTCGATATTCATTCTCGAACTCCCCGCGGACACGGGTCCGCTCTTCAATTCTCGACCCCGATCGGTCCACGCCTCGTTTCATGCCCTCGATCGGTCCACGGGCAAAATTCCACGCCCGATCGGTCCACGCGTCCGAGCAATACTATAGACGACGCGAGCGGCGTTGGACTTGTAATTTTTTTTTTTTTTTTTTTTTTTTTTTTTTTTTTTTTTATTCTCCGTCCCGTTCAACAGCCGGATCCTGTCGATATTCATTCTCGAACTCCCCGCGGGACACGGGTCCGCTCTTCAATTCTCGACCCCGATCGGTCCACGCCTCGTTTCATGCCCTCGATCGGTCCACGGGCAAAATTCCACGCCCGATCGGTCCACGCGTCCGAGCAATACTATAGACGACGCGAGCGGCGTTGGACTTGTAATTTTTTTTTTTTTTTTTTTTTTTTTTTTTTTTTTTTTTTTATTCTCCGTCCCGTTCAACAGCCGGATCCTATCGATATTCATTCTCGAACTCCCCGCGGGACACGGGTCCGCTCTTCAATTCTCGACCCCGATCGGTCCACGCCTCGTTTCATGCCCTCGATCGGTCCACGGGCAAAATTCCACGCCCGATCGGTCCACGCGTCCGAGCAATACTATAGACGACGCGAGCGGCGTTGGACTTGTAATTTTTTTTTTTTTTTTTTTTTTTTTTTTTTTTTTTTTTTTTATTCTCCGTCCCGTTCAACAGCCGGATCCTGTCGATATTCATTCTCGAACTCCCCGCGGGACACGGGTCCGCTCTTCAATTCTCGACCCCGATCGGTCCACGCCTCGTTTCATGCCCTCGATCGGTCCACGGGCAAAATTCCACGCCCGATCGGTCCACGCGTCCGAGCAATACTATAGACGACGCGAGCGGCGTTGGACTTGTAATTTTTTTTTTTTTTTTTTTTTTTTTTTTTTTTTTTTTTTTTTATTCTCCGTCCCGTTCAACAGCCGGATCCTATCGATATTCATTCTCGAACTCCCCGCGGGACACGGGTCCGCTCTTCAATTCTCGACCCCGATCGGTCCACGCCTCGTTTCATGCCCTCGATCGGTCCACGGGCAAAATTCCACGCCCGATCGGTCCACGCGTCCGAGCAATACTATAGACGACGCGAGCGGCGTTGGACTTGTAATTTTTTTTTTTTTTTTTTTTTTTTTTTTTTTTTTTTTTTTTATTCTCCGTCCCGTTCAACAGCCGGATCCTGTCGATATTCATTCTCGAACTCCCCGCGGGACACGGGTCCGCTCTTCAATTCTCGACCCCCGATCGGTCCACGCCTCGTTTCATGCCCTCGATCGGTCCACGGGCAAAATTCCACGCCCGATCGGTCCACGCGTCCGAGCAATACTATAGACGACGCGAGCGGCGTTGGACTTGTAATTTTTTTTTTTTTTTTTTTTTTTTTTTTTTTTTTTTTTTTTATTCTCCGTCCCGTTCAACAGCCGGATCCTATCGATATTCATTCTCGAACTCCCCGCGGGACACGGGTCCGCTCTTCAATTCTCGACCCCGATCGGTCCACGCCTCGTTTCATGCCCTCGATCGGTCCACGGGCGAAATTCCACGCCCGATCGGTCCACGCGTCCGAGCAATACTATAGACGACGCGAGCGGCGTTGGACTTGTAATTTTTTTTTTTTTTTTTTTTTTTTTTTTTTTTTTTTTTTTTATTCTCCGTCCCGTTTCAACAGCCGGATCCTGTCGATATTCATTCTCGAACTCCCCGCGGGACACGGGTCCGCTCTTCAATTCTCGACCCCGATCGGTCCACGCCTCGTTTCATGCCCTCGATCGGTCCACGGGCAAAATTCCACGCCCGATCGGTCCACGCGTCCGAGCAATACTATAGACGACGCGAGCGGCGTTGGACTTGTAATTTTTTTTTTTTTTTTTTTTTTTTTTTTTTTTTTTTTTTTTTATTCTCCGTCCCGTTCAACAGCCGGATCCTATCGATATTCATTCTCGAACTCCCCGCGGGACACGGGTCCGCTCTTCAATTCTCGACCCCGATCGGTCCACGCCTCGTTTCATGCCCTCGATCGGTCCACGGGCAAAATTCCACGCCCGATCGGTCCACGCGTCCGAGCAATACTATAGACGACGCGAGCGGCGTTGGACTTGTAATTTTTTTTTTTTTTTTTTTTTTTTTTTTTTTTTTTTTTTTTATTCTCCGTCCCGTTCAACAGCCGGATCCTATCGATATTCATTCTCGAACTCCCCGCGGGACACGGGTCCGCTCTTCAATTCTCGACCCCGATCGGTCCACGCCTCGTTTCATGCCCTCGATCGGTCCACGGGCAAAATTCCACGCCCGATCGGTCCACGCGTCCGAGCAATACTATAGACGACGCGAGCGGCGTTGGACTTGTAATTTTTTTTTTTTTTTTTTTTTTTTTTTTTTTTTTTTTTTTTTATTCTCCGTCCCGTTCAACAGCCGGATCCTGTCGATATTCATTCTCGAACTCCCCGCGGGACACGGGTCCGCTCTTCAATTCTCGACCCCGATCGGTCCACGCCTCGTTTCATGCCCTCGATCGGTCCACGGGCAAAATTCCACGCCCGATCGGTCCACGCGTCCGAGCAATACTATAGACGACGCGAGCGGCGTTGGACTTGTAATTTTTTTTTTTTTTTTTTTTTTTTTTTTTTTTATTTTTTTTATTCTCCGTCCCGTTCAACAGCCGGATCCTATCGATATTCATTCTCGAACTCCCCGCGGGACACGGGTCCGCTCTTCAATTCTCGACCCCGATCGGTCCACGCCTCGTTTCATGCCCTCGATCGGTCCACGGGCAAAATTCCACGCCCGATCGGTCCACGCGTCCGAGCAATACTATAGACGACGCGAGCGGCGTTGGACTTGTAATTTTTTTTTTTTTTTTTTTTTTTTTTTTTTTTTTTTTTATTCTCCGTCCCGTTCAACAGCCGGATCCTATCGATATTCATTCTCGAACTCCCCGCGGGACACGGGTCCGCTCTTCAATTCTCGACCCCGATCGGTCCACGCCTCGTTTCATGCCCTCGATCGGTCCACGGGCAAAATTCCACGCCCGATCGGTCCACGCGTCCGAGCAATACTATAGACGACGCGAGCGGCGTTGGACTTGTAATTTTTTTTTTTTTTTTTTTTTTTTTTTTTTTTTTTTTTTTTATTCTCCGTCCCGTTCAACAGCCGGATCCTATCGATATTCATTCTCGAACTCCCCGCGGGACACGGGTCCGCTCTTCAATTCTCGACCCCGATCGGTCCACGCCTCGTTTCATGCCCTCGATCGGTCCACGGGCGAAAATTCCACGCCCGATCGGTCCACGCGTCCGAGCAATACTATAGACGACGCGAGCGGCGTTGGACTTGTAATTTTTTTTTTTTTTTTTTTTTTTTTTTTTTTTTTTTTTTTATTCTCCGTCCCGTTCAACAGCCGGATCCTATCGATATTCATTCTCGAACTCCCCGCGGGACACGGGTCCGCTCTTCAATTCTCGACCCCGATCGGTCCACGCCTCGTTTCATGCCCTCGATCGGTCCACGGGCAAAATTCCACGCCCGATCGGTCCACGCGTCCGAGCAATACTATAGACGACGCGAGCGGCGTTGGACTTGTAATTTTTTTTTTTTTTTTTTTTTTTTTTTTTTTTTTTTTTTTTTATTCTCCGTCCCGTTCAACAGCCGGATCCTATCGATATTCATTCTCGAACTCCCCGCGGGACACGGGTCCGCTCTTCAATTCTCGACCCCGATCGGTCCACGCCTCGTTTCATGCCCTCGATCGGTCCACGGGCAAAATTCCACGCCCGATCGGTCCACGCGTCCGAGCAATACTATAGACGACGCGAGCGGCGTTGGACTTGTAATTTTTTTTTTTTTTTTTTTTTTTTTTTTTTTTTTTTTTTTTATTCTCCGTCCCGTTCAACAGCCGGATCCTATCGATATTCATTCTCGAACTCCCCGCGGGACACGGGTCCGCTCTTCAATTCTCGACCCCGATCGGTCCACGCCTCGTTTCATGCCCTCGATCGGTCCACGGGCAAAATTCCACGCCCGATCGGTCCACGCGTCCGAGCAATACTATAGACGACGCGAGCGGCGTTGGACTTGTAATTTTTTTTTTTTTTTTTTTTTTTTTTTTTTTTTTTTTTTTTTATTCTCCGTCCCGTTCAACAGCCGGATCCTGTCGATATTCATTCTCGAACTCCCCGCGGGACACGGGTCCGCTCTTCAATTCTCGACCCCGATCGGTCCACGCCTCGTTTCATGCCCTCGATCGGTCCACGGGCAAAATTCCACGCCCGATCGGTCCACGCGTCCGAGCAATACTATAGACGACGCGAGCGGCGTTGGACTTGTAATTTTTTTTTTTTTTTTTTTTTTTTTTTTTTTTTTTTTTTTTATTCTCCGTCCCGTTCAACAGCCGGATCCTATCGATATTCATTCTCGAACTCCCCGCGGGACACGGGTCCGCTCTTCAATTCTCGACCCCGATCGGTCCACGCCTCGTTTCATGCCCTCGATCGGTCCACGGGCAAAATTCCACGCCCGATCGGTCCACGCGTCCGAGCAATACTATAGACGACGCGAGCGGCGTTGGACTTGTAATTTTTTTTTTTTTTTTTTTTTTTTTTTTTTTTTTTTTTTTATTCTCCGTCCGTTCAACAGCCGGATCCTGTCGATATTCATTCTCGAACTCCCCGCGGGACACGGGTCCGCTCTTCAATTCTCGACCCCGATCGGTCCACGCCTCGTTTCATGCCCTCGATCGGTCCACGGGCAAAATTCCACGCCCGATCGGTCCACGCGTCCGAGCAATACTATAGACGACGCGAGCGGCGTTGGACTTGTAATTTTTTTTTTTTTTTTTTTTTTTTTTTTTTTTTTTTTTTTTTTATTCTCCGTCCCGTTCAACAGCCGGATCCTATCGATATTCATTCTCGAACTCCCCGCGGGACACGGGTCCGCTCTTCAATTCTCGACCCCGATCGGTCCACGCCTCGTTTCATGCCCTCGATCGGTCCACGGGCAAAATTCCACGCCCGATCGGTCCACGCGTCCGAGCAATACTATAGACGACGCGAGCGGCGTTGGACTTGTAATTTTTTTTTTTTTTTTTTTTTTTTTTTTTTTTTTTTTTTTTATTCTCCGTCCCGTTCAACAGCCGGATCCTGTCGATATTCATTCTCGAACTCCCCGCGGGACACGGGTCCGCTCTTCAATTCTCGACCCCGATCGGTCCACGCCTCGTTTCATGCCCTCGATCGGTCCACGGGCAAAATTCCACGCCCGATCGGTCCACGCGTCCGAGCAATACTATAGACGACGCGAGCGGCGTTGGACTTGTAATTTTTTTTTTTTTTTTTTTTTTTTTTTTTTTTTTTTTTTTTTTTATTCTCCGTCCCGTTCAACAGCCGGATCCTATCGATATTCATTCTCGAACTCCCCGCGGGACACGGGTCCGCTCTTCAATTCTCGACCCCGATCGGTCCACGCCTCGTTTCATGCCCTCGATCGGTCCACGGGCGAAATTCCACGCCCGATCGGTCCACGCGTCCGAGCAATACTATAGACGACGCGAGCGGCGTTGGACTTGTAATTTTTTTTTTTTTTTTTTTTTTTTTTTTTTTTTTTTTTTTTATTCTCCGTCCCGTTCAACAGCCGGATCCTGTCGATATTCATTCTCGAACTCCCCGCGGGACACGGGTCCGCTCTTCAATTCTCGACCCCGATCGGTCCACGCCTCGTTTCATGCCCTCGATCGGTCCACGGGCAAAATTCCACGCCCGATCGGTCCACGCGTCCGAGCAATACTATAGACGACGCGAGCGGCGTTGGACTTGTAATTTTTTTTTTTTTTTTTTTTTTTTTTTTTTTTTTTTTTTATTCTCCGTCCCGTTCAACAGCCGGATCCTATCGATATTCATTCTCGAACTCCCCGCGGGACACGGGTCCGCTCTTCAATTCTCGACCCCGATCGGTCCACGCCTCGTTTCATGCCCTCGATCGGTCCACGGGCAAAATTCCACGCCCGATCGGTCCACGCGTCCGAGCAATACTATAGACGACGCGAGCGGCGTTGGACTTGTAATTTTTTTTTTTTTTTTTTTTTTTTTTTTTTTTTTTTTTTTTTATTCTCCGTCCCGTTCAACAGCCGGATCCTGTCGATATTCATTCTCGAACTCCCCGCGGGACACGGGTCCGCTCTTCAATTCTCGACCCCGATCGGTCCACGCCTCGTTTCATGCCCTCGATCGGTCCACGGGCAAAATTCCACGCCCGATCGGTCCACGCGTCCGAGCAATACTATAGACGACGCGAGCGGCGTTGGACTTGTAATTTTTTTTTTTTTTTTTTTTTTTTTTTTTTTTTTTTTTTTATTCTCCGTCCCGTTCAACAGCCGGATCCTATCGATATTCATTCTCGAACTCCCCGCGGGACACGGGTCCGCTCTTCAATTCTCGACCCCGATCGGTCCACGCCTCGTTTCATGCCCTCGATCGGTCCACGGGCAAAATTCCACGCCCGATCGGTCCACGCGTCCGAGCAATACTATAGACGACGCGAGCGGCGTTGGACTTGTAATTTTTTTTTTTTTTTTTTTTTTTTTTTTTTTTTTTTTTTTTATTCTCCGTCCCGTTCAACAGCCGGATCCTATCGATATTCATTCTCGAACTCCCCGCGGGACACGGGTCCGCTCTTCAATTCTCGACCCCGATCGGTCCACGCCTCGTTTCATGCCCTCGATCGGTCCACGGGCAAAATTCCACGCCCGATCGGTCCACGCGTCCGAGCAATACTATAGACGACGCGAGCGGCGTTGGACTTGTAATTTTTTTTTTTTTTTTTTTTTTTTTTTTTTTTTTTTTTTTTATTCTCCGTCCCGTTCAACAGCCGGATCCTATCGATATTCATTCTCGAACTCCCCGCGGGACACGGGTCCGCTCTTCAATTCTCGACCCCGATCGGTCCACGCCTCGTTTCATGCCCTCGATCGGTCCACGGGCAAAATTCCACGCCCGATCGGTCCACGCGTCCGAGCAATACTATAGACGACGCGAGCGGCGTTGGACTTGTAATTTTTTTTTTTTTTTTTTTTTTTTTTTTTTTTTTTTTTTTTATTCTCCGTCCCGTTCAACAGCCGGATCCTGTCGATATTCATTCTCGAACTCCCCGCGGGACACGGGTCCGCTCTTCAATTCTCGACCCCGATCGGTCCACGCCTCGTTTCATGCCCTCGATCGGTCCACGGGCAAAATTCCACGCCCGATCGGTCCACGCGTCCGAGCAATACTATAGACGACGCGAGCGGCGTTGGACTTGTAATTTTTTTTTTTTTTTTTTTTTTTTTTTTTTTTTTTTTTTTATTCTCCGTCCCGTTCAACAGCCGGATCCTATCGATATTCATTCTCGAACTCCCCGCGGGACACGGGTCCGCTCTTCAATTCTCGACCCCGATCGGTCCACGCCTCGTTTCATGCCCTCGATCGGTCCACGGGCAAAATTCCACGCCCGATCGGTCCACGCGTCCGAGCAATACTATAGACGACGCGAGCGGCGTTGGACTTGTAATTTTTTTTTTTTTTTTTTTTTTTTTTTTTTTTTTTTTTATTCTCCGTCCCGTTCAACAGCCGGATCCTATCGATATTCATTCTCGAACTCCCCGCGGGACACGGGTCCGCTCTTCAATTCTCGACCCCGATCGGTCCACGCCTCGTTTCATGCCCTCGATCGGTCCACGGGCAAAATTCCACGCCCGATCGGTCCACGCGTCCGAGCAATACTATAGACGACGCGAGCGGCGTTGGACTTGTAATTTTTTTTTTTTTTTTTTTTTTTTTTTTTTTTTTTTTTTTATTCTCCGTCCCGTTCAACAGCCGGATCCTATCGATATTCATTCTCGAACTCCCCGCGGGACACGGGTCCGCTCTTCAATTCTCGACCCCGATCGGTCCACGCCTCGTTTCATGCCCTCGATCGGTCCACGGGCGAAATTCCACGCCCGATCGGTCCACGCGTCCGAGCAATACTATAGACGACGCGAGCGGCGTTGGACTTGTAATTTTTTTTTTTTTTTTTTTTTTTTTTTTTTTTTTTTTTTTATTCTCCGTCCCGTTCAACAGCCGGATCCTATCGATATTCATTCTCGAACTCCCCGCGGGACACGGGTCCGCTCTTCAATTCTCGACCCCGATCGGTCCACGCCTCGTTTCATGCCCTCGATCGGTCCACGGGCAAAATTCCACGCCCGATCGGTCCACGCGTCCGAGCAATACTATAGACGACGCGAGCGGCGTTGGACTTGTAATTTTTTTTTTTTTTTTTTTTTTTTTTTTTTTTTTTTTTTTATTCTCCGTCCCGTTCAACAGCCGGATCCTATCGATATTCATTCTCGAACTCCCCGCGGGACACGGGTCCGCTCTTCAATTCTCGACCCCGATCGGTCCACGCCTCGTTTCATGCCCTCGATCGGTCCACGGGCAAAATTCCACGCCCGATCGGTCCACGCGTCCGAGCAATACTATAGACGACGCGAGCGGCGTTGGACTTGTAATTTTTTTTTTTTTTTTTTTTTTTTTTTTTTTTTTTTTTTTTATTCTCCGTCCCGTTCAACAGCCGGATCCTATCGATATTCATTCTCGAACTCCCCGCGGGACACGGGTCCGCTCTTCAATTCTCGACCCCGATCGGTCCACGCCTCGTTTCATGCCCTCGATCGGTCCACGGGCAAAATTCCACGCCCGATCGGTCCACGCGTCCGAGCAATACTATAGACGACGCGAGCGGCGTTGGACTTGTAATTTTTTTTTTTTTTTTTTTTTTTTTTTTTTTTTTTTTTTTTATTCTCCGTCCCGTTCAACAGCCGGATCCTGTCGATATTCATTCTCGAACTCCCCGCGGGACACGGGTCCGCTCTTCAATTCTCGACCCCGATCGGTCCACGCCTCGTTTCATGCCCTCGATCGGTCCACGGGCAAAATTCCACGCCCGATCGGTCCACGCGTCCGAGCAATACTATAGACGACGCGAGCGGCGTTGGACTTGTAATTTTTTTTTTTTTTTTTTTTTTTTTTTTTTTTTTTTTTATTCTCCGTCCCGTTCAACAGCCGGATCCTGTCGATATTCATTCTCGAACTCCCCGCGGGACACGGGTCCGCTCTTCAATTCTCGACCCCGATCGGTCCACGCCTCGTTTCATGCCCTCGATCGGTCCACGGGCAAAATTCCACGCCCGATCGGTCCACGCGTCCGAGCAATACTATAGACGACGCGAGCGGCGTTGGACTTGTAATTTTTTTTTTTTTTTTTTTTTTTTTTTTTTTTTTTTTTTTTATTCTCCGTCCCGTTCAACAGCCGGATCCTATCGATATTCATTCTCGAACTCCCCGCGGGACACGGGTCCGCTCTTCAATTCTCGACCCCGATCGGTCCACGCCTCGTTTCATGCCCTCGATCGGTCCACGGGCGAAATTCCACGCCCGATCGGTCCACGCGTCCGAGCAATACTATAGACGACGCGAGCGGCGTTGGACTTGTAATTTTTTTTTTTTTTTTTTTTTTTTTTTTTTTTTTTTTTTATTCTCCGTCCCGTTCAACAGCCGGATCCTGTCGATATTCATTCTCGAACTCCCCGCGGGACACGGGTCCGCTCTTCAATTCTCGACCCCGATCGGTCCACGCCTCGTTTCATGCCCTCGATCGGTCCACGGGCAAAATTCCACGCCCGATCGGTCCACGCGTCCGAGCAATACTATAGACGACGCGAGCGGCGTTGGACTTGTAATTTTTTTTTTTTTTTTTTTTTTTTTTTTTTTTTTTTTTTTTATTCTCCGTCTCGTTCAACAGCCGGATCCTATCGATATTCATTCTCGAACTCCCCGCGGGACACGGGTCCGCTCTTCAATTCTCGACCCCGATCGGTCCACGCCTCGTTTCATGCCCTCGATCGGTCCACGGGCGAAATTCCACGCCCGATCGGTCCACGCGTCCGAGCAATACTATAGACGACGCGAGCGGCGTTGGACTTGTAATTTTTTTTTTTTTTTTTTTTTTTTTTTTTTTTTTTTTATTCTCCGTCCCGTTCAACAGCCGGATCCTGTCGATATTCATTCTCGAACTCCCCGCGGGACACGGGTCCGCTCTTCAATTCTCGACCCCGATCGGTCCACGCCTCGTTTCATGCCCTCGATCGGTCCACGGGCAAAATTCCACGCCCGATCGGTCCACGCGTCCGAGCAATACTATAGACGACGCGAGCGGCGTTGGACTTGTAATTTTTTTTTTTTTTTTTTTTTTTTTTTTTTATTCTCCGTCCCGTTCAACAGCCGGATCCTGTCGATATTCATTCTCGAACTCCCCGCGGGACACGGGTCCGCTCTTCAATTCTCGACCCCGATCGGTCCACGCCTCGTTTCATGCCCTCGATCGGTCCACGGGCAAAATTCCACGCCCGATCGGTCCACGCGTCCGAGCAATACTATAGACGACGCGAGCGGCGTTGGACTTGTAATTTTTTTTTTTTTTTTTTTTTTTTTTTTTTTTATTTTTTTTATTCTCCGTCCCGTTCAACAGCCGGATCCTATCGATATTCATTCTCGAACTCCCCGCGGGACACGGGTCCGCTCTTCAATTCTCGACCCCGATCGGTCCACGCCTCGTTTCATGCCCTCGATCGGTCCACGGGCAAAATTCCACGCCCGATCGGTCCACGCGTCCGAGCAATACTATAGACGACGCGAGCGGCGTTGGACTTGTAATTTTTTTTTTTTTTTTTTTTTTTTTTTTTTTTTTTTTTTTATTCTCCGTCCCGTTCAACAGCCGGATCCTGTCGATATTCATTCTCGAACTCCCCGCGGGACACGGGTCCGCTCTTCAATTCTCGACCCCGATCGGTCCACGCCTCGTTTCATGCCCTCGATCGGTCCACGGGCAAAATTCCACGCCCGATCGGTCCACGCGTCCGAGCAATACTATAGACGACGCGAGCGGCGTTGGACTTGTAATTTTTTTTTTTTTTTTTTTTTTTTTTTTTTTTTTTTTTTTTATTCTCCGTCCCGTTCAACAGCCGGATCCTATCGATATTCATTCTCGAACTCCCCGCGGGACACGGGTCCGCTCTTCAATTCTCGACCCCGATCGGTCCACGCCTCGTTTCATGCCCTCGATCGGTCCACGGGCAAAATTCCACGCCCGATCGGTCCACGCGTCCGAGCAATACTATAGACGACGCGAGCGGCGTTGGACTTGTAATTTTTTTTTTTTTTTTTTTTTTTTTTTTTTTTTTTTTTTTATTCTCCGTCCCGTTCAACAGCCGGATCCTGTCGATATTCATTCTCGAACTCCCCGCGGGACACGGGTCCGCTCTTCAATTCTCGACCCCGATCGGTCCACGCCTCGTTTCATGCCCTCGATCGGTCCACGGGCAAAATTCCACGCCCGATCGGTCCACGCGTCCGAGCAATACTATAGACGACGCGAGCGGCGTTGGACTTGTAATTTTTTTTTTTTTTTTTTTTTTTTTTTTTTTTTTTTTTTTATTCTCCGTCCCGTTCAACAGCCGGATCCTATCGATATTCATTCTCGAACTCCCCGCGGGACACGGGTCCGCTCTTCAATTCTCGACCCCGATCGGTCCACGCCTCGTTTCATGCCCTCGATCGGTCCACGGGCGAAATTCCACGCCCGATCGGTCCACGCGTCCGAGCAATACTATAGACGACGCGAGCGGCGTTGGACTTGTAATTTTTTTTTTTTTTTTTTTTTTTTTTTTTTTTTTTTTTTATTCTCCGTCCCGTTCAACAGCCGGATCCTGTCGATATTCATTCTCGAACTCCCCGCGGGACACGGGTCCGCTCTTCAATTCTCGACCCCGATCGGTCCACGCCTCGTTTCATGCCCTCGATCGGTCCACGGGCAAAATTCCACGCCCGATCGGTCCACGCGTCCGAGCAATACTATAGACGACGCGAGCGGCGTTGGACTTGTAATTTTTTTTTTTTTTTTTTTTTTTTTTTTTTTTTTTTTTTTATTCTCCGTCCCGTTCAACAGCCGGATCCTATCGATATTCATTCTCGAACTCCCCGCGGGACACGGGTCCGCTCTTCAATTCTCGACCCCGATCGGTCCACGCCTCGTTTCATGCCCTCGATCGGTCCACGGGCGAAATTCCACGCCCGATCGGTCCACGCGTCCGAGCAATACTATAGACGACGCGAGCGGCGTTGGACTTGTAATTTTTTTTTTTTTTTTTTTTTTTTTTTTTTTTTTTTTTTATTCTCCGTCCCGTTCAACAGCCGGATCCTATCGATATTCATTCTCGAACTCCCCGCGGGACACGGGTCCGCTCTTCAATTCTCGACCCCGATCGGTCCACGCCTCGTTTCATGCCCTCGATCGGTCCACGGGCAAAATTCCACGCCCGATCGGTCCACGCGTCCGAGCAATACTATAGACGACGCGAGCGGCGTTGGACTTGTAATTTTTTTTTTTTTTTTTTTTTTTTTTTTTTTTTTTTTTTTATTCTCCGTCCCGTTCAACAGCCGGATCCTATCGATATTCATTCTCGAACTCCCCGCGGGACACGGGTCCGCTCTTCAATTCTCGACCCCGATCGGTCCACGCCTCGTTTCATGCCCTCGATCGGTCCACGGGCAAAATTCCACGCCCGATCGGTCCACGCGTCCGAGCAATACTATAGACGACGCGAGCGGCGTTGGACTTGTAATTTTTTTTTTTTTTTTTTTTTTTTTTTTTTTTTTTTTTTTATTCTCCGTCCCGTTCAACAGCCGGATCCTATCGATATTCATTCTCGAACTCCCCGCGGGACACGGGTCCGCTCTTCAATTCTCGACCCCGATCGGTCCACGCCTCGTTTCATGCCCTCGATCGGTCCACGGGCAAAATTCCACGCCCGATCGGTCCACGCGTCCGAGCAATACTATAGACGACGCGAGCGGCGTTGGACTTGTAATTTTTTTTTTTTTTTTTTTTTTTTTTTTTTTTTTTTTTTTTATTCTCCGTCCCGTTCAACAGCCGGATCCTGTCGATATTCATTCTCGAACTCCCCGCGGGACACGGGTCCGCTCTTCAATTCTCGACCCCGATCGGTCCACGCCTCGTTTCATGCCCTCGATCGGTCCACGGGCAAAATTCCACGCCCGATCGGTCCACGCGTCCGAGCAATACTATAGACGACGCGAGCGGCGTTGGACTTGTAATTTTTTATTTTTTTTTTTTTTTTTTTTTTTTTATTTTTTTTATTCTCCGTCCCGTTCAACAGCCGGATCCTATCGATATTCATTCTCGAACTCCCCGCGGGACACGGGTCCGCTCTTCAATTCTCGACCCCGATCGGTCCACGCCTCGTTTCATGCCCTCGATCGGTCCACGGGCAAAATTCCACGCCCGATCGGTCCACGCGTCCGAGCAATACTATAGACGACGCGAGCGGCGTTGGACTTGTAATTTTTTTTTTTTTTTTTTTTTTTTTTTTTTTTTTTTATTCTCCGTCCCGTTCAACAGCCGGATCCTATCGATATTCATTCTCGAACTCCCCGCGGGACACGGGTCCGCTCTTCAATTCTCGACCCCGATCGGTCCACGCCTCGTTTCATGCCCTCGATCGGTCCACGGGCAAAATTCCACGCCCGATCGGTCCACGCGTCCGAGCAATACTATAGACGACGCGAGCGGCGTTGGACTTGTAATTTTTTTTTTTTTTTTTTTTTTTTTTTTTTTTTTTTTTTTATTCTCCGTCCCGTTCAACAGCCGGATCCTATCGATATTCATTCTCGAACTCCCCGCGGGACACGGGTCCGCTCTTCAATTCTCGACCCCGATCGGTCCACGCCTCGTTTCATGCCCTCGATCGGTCCACGGGCGAAATTCCACGCCCGATCGGTCCACGCGTCCGAGCAATACTATAGACGACGCGAGCGGCGTTGGACTTGTAATTTTTTTTTTTTTTTTTTTTTTTTTTTTTTTTTTTTTTTTATTCTCCGTCCCGTTCAACAGCCGGATCCTATCGATATTCATTCTCGAACTCCCCGCGGGACACGGGTCCGCTCTTCAATTCTCGACCCCGATCGGTCCACGCCTCGTTTCATGCCCTCGATCGGTCCACGGGCAAAATTCCACGCCCGATCGGTCCACGCGTCCGAGCAATACTATAGACGACGCGAGCGGCGTTGGACTTGTAATTTTTTTTTTTTTTTTTTTTTTTTTTTTTTTTTTTTTTTTATTCTCCGTCCCGTTCAACAGCCGGATCCTATCGATATTCATTCTCGAACTCCCCGCGGGACACGGGTCCGCTCTTCAATTCTCGACCCCGATCGGTCCACGCCTCGTTTCATGCCCTCGATCGGTCCACGGGCAAAATTCCACGCCCGATCGGTCCACGCGTCCGAGCAATACTATAGACGACGCGAGCGGCGTTGGACTTGTAATTTTTTTTTTTTTTTTTTTTTTTTTTTTTTTTTTTTTTTTATTCTCCGTCCCGTTCAACAGCCGGATCCTATCGATATTCATTCTCGAACTCCCCGCGGGACACGGGTCCGCTCTTCAATTCTCGACCCCGATCGGTCCACGCCTCGTTTCATGCCCTCGATCGGTCCACGGGCAAAATTCCACGCCCGATCGGTCCACGCGTCCGAGCAATACTATAGACGACGCGAGCGGCGTTGGACTTGTAATTTTTTTTTTTTTTTTTTTTTTTTTTTTTTTTTTTTTTTTTATTCTCCGTCCCGTTCAACAGCCGGATCCTGTCGATATTCATTCTCGAACTCCCCGCGGGACACGGGTCCGCTCTTCAATTCTCGACCCCGATCGGTCCACGCCTCGTTTCATGCCCTCGATCGGTCCACGGGCAAAATTCCACGCCCGATCGGTCCACGCGTCCGAGCAATACTATAGACGACGCGAGCGGCGTTGGACTTGTAATTTTTTTTTTTTTTTTTTTTTTTTTTTTTTTTATTTTTTTTATTCTCCGTCCCGTTCAACAGCCGGATCCTATCGATATTCATTCTCGAACTCCCCGCGGGACACGGGTCCGCTCTTCAATTCTCGACCCCGATCGGTCCACGCCTCGTTTCATGCCCTCGATCGGTCCACGGGCAAAATTCCACGCCCGATCGGTCCACGCGTCCGAGCAATACTATAGACGACGCGAGCGGCGTTGGACTTGTAATTTTTTTTTTTTTTTTTTTTTTTTTTTTTTTTTTTTTTTTATTCTCCGTCCCGTTCAACAGCCGGATCCTGTCGATATTCATTCTCGAACTCCCCGCGGGACACGGGTCCGCTCTTCAATTCTCGACCCCGATCGGTCCACGCCTCGTTTCATGCCCTCGATCGGTCCACGGGCAAAATTCCACGCCCGATCGGTCCACGCGTCCGAGCAATACTATAGACGACGCGAGCGGCGTTGGACTTGTAATTTTTTTTTTTTTTTTTTTTTTTTTTTTTTTTTTTTTTTTTATTCTCCGTCCCGTTCAACAGCCGGATCCTATCGATATTCATTCTCGAACTCCCCGCGGGACACGGGTCCGCTCTTCAATTCTCGACCCCGATCGGTCCACGCCTCGTTTCATGCCCTCGATCGGTCCACGGGCAAAATTCCACGCCCGATCGGTCCACGCGTCCGAGCAATACTATAGACGACGCGAGCGGCGTTGGACTTGTAATTTTTTTTTTTTTTTTTTTTTTTTTTTTTTTTTTTTTTTTTATTCTCCGTCCCGTTCAACAGCCGGATCCTGTCGATATTCATTCTCGAACTCCCCGCGGGACACGGGTCCGCTCTTCAATTCTCGACCCCGATCGGTCCACGCCTCGTTTCATGCCCTCGATCGGTCCACGGGCAAAATTCCACGCCCGATCGGTCCACGCGTCCGAGCAATACTATAGACGACGCGAGCGGCGTTGGACTTGTAATTTTTTTTTTTTTTTTTTTTTTTTTTTTTTTTTTTTTTTTTATTCTCCGTCCCGTTCAACAGCCGGATCCTATCGATATTCATTCTCGAACTCCCCGCGGGACACGGGTCCGCTCTTCAATTCTCGACCCCGATCGGTCCACGCCTCGTTTCATGCCCTCGATCGGTCCACGGGCGAAATTCCACGCCCGATCGGTCCACGCGTCCGAGCAATACTATAGACGACGCGAGCGGCGTTGGACTTGTAATTTTTTTTTTTTTTTTTTTTTTTTTTTTTTTTTTTTTTTATTCTCCGTCCCGTTCAACAGCCGGATCCTGTCGATATTCATTCTCGAACTCCCCGCGGGACACGGGTCCGCTCTTCAATTCTCGACCCCGATCGGTCCACGCCTCGTTTCATGCCCTCGATCGGTCCACGGGCAAAATTCCACGCCCGATCGGTCCACGCGTCCGAGCAATAC
>CATOQI010000033.1:0-18276 GCA_951802705.1 Netelia virgata
TTAACATTTTAAGACTTTAATAATCCGAGATAACTGGAATTTACCCGATAGACTTTTTTGCAATATGTTTGTATAAGCCTCCAGAAATTCCATTATTGATCAACATCGATGTTTTGAAAAACACATGGAAGATTTAAATAGGTTTTATTAAGACACAGACTTTTTTTGATGATTCGAAGTCTGGATTATCTATATTAATAATTCAAGATTTTGCTTTAGCAGATATCCCATTACAAAATCAAAAAATAAATTTTAAAAATAATTCGAGTTAAATGGTTCAACTGTTACTTAAATCCAAGATAGATATGAGATAAATAGTATTAAGAAGTAAATTTACTACTTTTTTTGTTCTTCAGTACTAAAAAAAATATTGTTGAAACGATGAATAATAGTGTGATTCTGGTTACTTCTAAGCTTCTTGATGTAAGTAGTTGTTTATTAGAATTAAATTCATTAATCTTAATTCTAATTATTTTTTTTCCCCCTCATAATTTTTTTTGAGTAGATTTATATCTAATTAAAAATAAATATAACTTATTATATCGATTCCTGTAATAATTTTAGATTTATACAGAAGTTATCTTTTAGGTCAAAATATACCTGTGGCGTATTTGTTTACAAAATTGCCTGTAGTGATTTATATATATAGTATAGAAATATCTCTATTCATTAACGTATTTAGGCAATCTTATATATAAGGTGACTTATCATATGATAAAGAGAAAACGAAAGCTTAATTTTATAAATTTGTGCAGGTAGTATAATTAGTCTAAAATTATCTGTACTTGATTATATATGTTGCTTAACAGCATTGAATTTCGGTTTGATAAAACAATTTACAATAGAAACATAATATTCTTATTTTTAAATATTTGGTTGTAGTCATTTTAATTGCTGCAATTATATTTTAAAAGAAACATGCTTTATTAAAACAAAATATAGACTTATTGCATGTAAGGTGCCTAAGCAGTATATTTATAGTTGTGCTGTGAATGATTAAAAGCATTTAAAAAATACCAATTTAACAATGACTAATTTGTAAAGTAATTACACATAAAAAAAATTAAACTAAAAGAATTTACAAAAATGAGTTACCCACATCTCTAAACATTACCAGATAGTCTTCAAATTAACGCGCTTTCGTTTATCAATCTGAAGAACTTTTTCAGTGAATAAATTGTATCCGTTATTCAAAATGACACAGTATTTAAAAATTGATGCTGAAAAGCAATATATGATGTAGATGTGTATTTAAATATATCAGAAATACATACATTGCTTGTAGATATATTATAAATTTCGAAATTTATGCATTATAATTGCATCTGTATTTAATATATGAAAGAGTTTACTAATAAAAATGATTTTGATTAAGATTTCATAATGCATAAAACAATGTTTACAAAGTAGCTATGCAAAAGTATTCTATCTTCTTAATTGAAAAATGATTTTCCATCTCGAAATTTAAAATATAGAAACTGTCTTCTTTTATATTCGTTCAAAGAAGTTTTCATTATTAAAAAAATTTTGTAAAATATAGAAATTTCATTCCTAACATTATTAACTAATTATGTCAATGTTTTATTTTAGTAAGGTCTTACATTATTTGCAATTCTTAATTTATGAATTTATGATAAATTCTAATACCTAATATTGTAAACTTTCAATGTGCATAATTATTATCATGTTCAAATACATAAATTATTTTATCAGAGATTACACAATTTATAAAAAAATTGAGAAATTAAGATTTTCAAATCATGTAGGACCTTACTAAAATAAAATATCGACATAATTAAGTTTAACATTGATGTTGATTTTAGCGTATATATACTTTAGAAATTATATTTAATGTTTGTTTTAGATTTTCTTAAATCTTACATATAGAGACAAAGAAAAAAATCAAATTGGTATAGCTCATTGTCTTTCAATTTAACAATTGAAATTTACTGAAAAAACATTCCTAATTGAAATTACTATTAAATAACTCTACCATTAATATATTTTTTATCACAGAATGAACAAATTTATCAATGTAATAAATTAAATGATTAATAAGTCAATTCGATTATATTAGCCCTTTATAAAAATATCAACATGGAACGTTATCAAAAAAAGAATAAAACTAAATTTGAAGTATGGCGAAAAAATCAAATAGATCTTTACAACACAATATGCAAGTTAAGTGTCGGCAGATTTTTTCAGAAAAATATATCTAAAGAAAATCTTTCTTTAGTACCTAAATGTCTTGTCCAAATAACTAAGAGGTATTGCAATTGTGATACAGATTGCGTTAGAAATTCAATTCTTGGAACAGATTTTAATCTCGAATGTTTGGAATATGATCTTCATAATTTATATTTACATGACAGATTTATTGACTGTAGATTTCTAAATGAAAATCTGCCAGAAAATGAAAAAATTTATAATTTTTTAGATGAAATGTCTATCAATACAAAAAAAAATATATTTAAAGGAATTGATTATTTATGTAATGGTGATATTGAATATTATCCTCAGCTTCAATGTGGAATCTACGAATTAAGAGATGGGTGTAATGAAATATCAGAATGTTATGATTTTATGTTGAATGGTCGTCTATCTGCAATATGCGAAGTTGATACATTTGAAACTATAGTTAGCGAAGTTTTGCATATAATTAATTATCCTGAACTAGAAAATCGAATCCAAGATTCTTTGGAAAAAAGTAAACCAAGTCATTCTAATTTATATAAACGATCTATCACAAATTATTCTGATAACAACTTTACAAAGTTTGATTCGATTAAGTCAATAGCGGGTAAATTAATGCCGCAAAATATATTAGCAATATTTTCTATATTTTTAATGATTATTTTTTTTAGAACTAAAAATCTCTTCGTGTATGCACTTTTTTGTATTCTTATTATTTTTTTATCATTTTAAATTAAAAAGTTTATATTTTACTATAAGCAATTATTGAAATTATACATTACTGAGCTAGTAAATACAATTAATAATGTCTAGAAATTATATGTAAGTCATAGATCAGGTGGAATTTAATCCAAATAACAGTATTAATTTATTTAAAACAAAAACGTTTTATATTTTTTGAAACTAATAATAAGGATCTCATAAAATTTTTCTGAAAATACTAAGTTCTACTAATAAAAATCTTTAACAAATTAAGAACAAATAATTTATCTGTTTTTTAGTGCTCATTACAGCAGATAAAAATCGCTCAAAATATATGAGGCAGAATTAGTAAAACTATCATTTCTTCAAAAAAATCCAGTTTTTAAAGTAATTTGTGCTATTAAATATTAGTAAGAAAATGTATATTAATTATTTAATAATAAAAAAGTATAATGTAATTTTAAATATTTATGATCCTAGTATCTTAAAGGTATTTGATCACATTTTTTTATTATAAAATAAAACAAAATTATCTCTACCAATTTTTTTATACAAAATATATTTAATCAATTATCAATGACGAATAAAAAGATACAAAAAGCATAGTTAAAGTTAAAAGCATAGCTGTCATAATTCTCTTACTATTAGTATTATCTTTATATTTCAATAATGCTAGAATTGAAAACAGTACAGTTGAAATTATCGATAAAGATACCATAGAATAGTATTTTCTATCTTGGATATTTGACAATTTAAAATTAGAGTTTTGTTTCAATACTTCTGACAGATTTTTATTAAGTTCAGGAATCCTAATTCCCTCTAAATCTCTTTTCAATATTATATGAGGCATATTATTATGATCAAGTAGTAATCCGAATTCTTGAAGATTTAAAAAATGATCATTTATGCATTCGTATGGCTCAGGGTTATATTCTTCTACTGAATCATATGAAAATGTATATCGTCCATCATTTATATGTTCTTCATGAATTTCCTCCTCATTAGATGTTTCCATATCTTGCATTAAACTAGCAGTTTTCGGAACTTCTTCATGAATAGGTCGTACAGATTTTTTAAGCAGATTACGAATTTTATCAATCTGAAAGTTATATTCTTTATTATTGCAATAAGCATCTTCAATATCTTTAAAATCAAATACTTGACATTCAGGTTGTGAACTACAAGCATCTCTATATTCCAGGCTATCACATATTAATTTTTCGAACTCAAAATCACTTTCGCATAAATTTTTAACACCCAAATCAATTTTTTTGATTAACTCAAATATGGAACTAAATTTATTGAGATCTACTAATTTTCCATCAACAACTTTTTTACCAAGAAAATTACAATCTACATGAGATGATTCATCAAACAATTCTGTTAAATCATACTCATCACATGATAAATCTGGGTTATTCTTATGCAATGAATGTGTTACACAAGATTGACTACAATTACACATTCTATTAGTAAGATGAACTAAACATTTAGGAACGTTTTTTAATATTTTTCTTTTAAGATCTTTTTCTTCTTCAGTTAAAAATTTAAATGTTAAACATTCATCGTATAGATTCTCAAATTTTTCTTTTGACCATTTTTCAAATTTGTCGAATTCTATTTTTCTTTCTTCTTGGTTCATTTAATTAAACGTTACAATTTTCTTATATATTATAGAAAATTAATTTAGGAAACTAAATGAAATGCTTAATAAAAAATAATTTAAAAAATAAATTAAGAAATAAATTAAGAAATAACTTAAAAAATAAATTAAAAACAAATTAATATAGTTGAGAGTTATAAATTAATAAAAAATTTAATTTTACTGAATATTATTAATCTTAGAACTAAATTTTAACTAACTATTAATTCTGAATTTATCATATTTTAACTCTCTATTGTTAAAACAAATTGAATAATATTGAAAATTAGGCTTATAAAAAAAACATATAATAGACTTATTAAATAGTATATTTACTTCTAAAAAAACATAATTAAAAACAATTTTCGTTATATTCTATCGATAGCATTAGTATAGAGGTGACTAAAATATTCTATAACTATAATAAATCAACTCTTAAACTGTTAAAGTATATATTATATTTTCTTTACAATTAGAACCTTTATAAGATAATAACTTATCCAATATACTAATAAAAACAGAAATCAACTTTTCGCATTTAAGAACATTATGAAGTTATTTTAAATTATCCAAATTTAATACACTTTTCTAAATTTGTATACATAGCTTTGATTGTACATATAATTTCAGAGAGTAATATCAAAAAGAATAATAATTTTTATATGAATTAAAAATTTTATTAATTACACTTATTTATTGATATTTTATAATTTTTTTTTATGTAATTGGAAATGTATAAAAATCATTTACAAATCATATTTCTTATTTAAATTAAATATGAAGCTATTAGAATTTTTAAGATAAAAAAATCACTAAGATACTAAATTTAAATTGCAGAATGCGAGAATGTTTTTTTAATAATAACAATTTAATGTTCCCTACTACTCTATTTATGATTTCCTACCATATGATTTACAATACGACACTTTTACAACCCTTCGCTGCTCAAATATAATTAAGGAGAATATGCAAATAACTATTAATTTTTTGGGAACTTTATAAAACTTTTATAATTTGTTAAATTTAATATCAAATTAATTTTATAAAAGTTAGAAATAATTATAAACATATAATTTGTATAGGCAAAATATTTTTTTCATTCTAACTATTAGTTGATATGATGTATATGGTTACAATAGATGGAAGTTTTTAACCTTTAAATAAATAAAACTTTTTGTCAACTGTTGTCAGCAGATTGAAATTACAGCTCAAGCGTCCAAACCTGTTCTGAAAATATATAATTATTTATGATTTAACGTACCCATTCAACAAATTGTTCCTGATACTTAAACGTCAAATTTTTTTATACAACATCGTCTTCACTTAAATTCTAAAAAGAATCAGAAATTGCAGAAATTTTTATTAATTCATATCTACTTAATAGGGACCACACACATATAATTGAGTTAATGGTTTTCCCATGTTTATTTTTAATCTCTATTCATGTAAGACAACAGAATGCTAACTTTTTATTTTATCAATAGCAAAGGATAAGATCTATAGCCTTCTGTCAAACAAATCGTTTCTTTTTTTTATTTCTCATGAGATAATTCTGCATTCAGTTCCCTGAACGATTCGGAACAATTTCTAAGATCATCTCGCTTATAGCAACATTAAATGATCCTACTAGCCATGTAGCATTGAACATGGTGTCATACATCGTGCTTACATTGATAAAATATTTTGTTAACAATTACCGTTTCATCTGTATTTTCAATCCGCCACCTTAATCAATTTTATTTTTATCTTTCATAAAAACTTTATTCATATGTTTTTTTATTGCTCAGAATTGTTAAAGCAGTAGTTTTAGATTTACTTTTCATATTATAAATTTAAATTTTTTATATTAAAACATAAATAATAATTATAGTTTCATTAAAAGAAACACAAGGTGATTTACTAAAGTTCTTATGAAAATACCTTCTGACTGCTAAAATTCATATTCCTGTATCATATAAAAAAAGATTAGAGTAAGCTGAAACGTGTCATCACCACTCCTTAAAATATCATAAATTGCATTAAATTTTTCATTTATTACATTTAAAATTATACAGCATTTTATATGCTGTTAAAAATATTTGATCTAGTGTTTTTAGTTAATTTTTTCCTTTTCCTTCGCTGAAATCATATTCATTAATTTAATTCTTGCAAAAATGAAATTCTCATTTTGCCATCCGTGGCTGTTTTTTCGAGTAAAAAATCATTGAAGCCAAGTTTAGACGCTTGCGCAAAAAACAATAAAACAAACCATATTTTACAGGTATGACTATATGATAAATTATCCGTAAATAAGTATTGGTACCGAATACATCTTGGGCACCTATGTTCTTAAACATCTGGAGATAATAGATAGGTAAATTATACAAGAAAATAACAGCAGTTGAGAATCAATATATCTTTTTTTATTGACTACGTTTGTTTTATCAAAAAAGTTCTTAATATGTAAGCTTCTAGTTAAAAAAACCTTCTTAATGTTTTTCTGAAGTTATTTGAATATCGACATTAGACATTCTTTTAGGTATACTACACAATGTAAATGAGATCATCAATTACTATAATATCATATATAAACATTCTGATATTTTTTTCCCAAATTTTTGACAGAGAAAGTTTAGACATAAAGCTATGGTTAACTTTTTTTTTGATGTGATGCAATTGTATATCATTTGATTTATTAGTATGATAAATATAAATTAATCAAACATAAATTACCAAATTATCATATGATATACAAGTATAATATGCATAATATAATTAATCAAAAATTATTGAATTAAAATTATAAATTGTTTACTTTGTTTCACATTCTTAATTTGTTAGTAAGACAACTAAATACTTTTAGTTAATTCAAAATATTAAAGGAAACAATGAAAAATAATATTTACCAAGAAACCACTATTGCCAAACAATCTTATCAATCTGATAAGGTTAAGATTAGAAACACAAAAGACAGCAGATCTCATCCAGGAGGTGAACTTTCGGGAAAGAGCGTAATTGAGAAGGTCTTTTTTATACACAGTCATTCTGATAAAGAAGTCTGTGGAAAGACCCTCAATTTTCTGCCAAACTTTGTAAAAGAGTTAAATTTTTTATTGTTAACAAGACTCTGTTGAGACCGGTATTCTTTAATAAAAAAAAACGACACATATAAAAAAACACATTTATTATTCTGATACTATTAAGAGTATCAGAATTGCTTAAAATATATAATTTTGAACAAAAAAGGATAAAAAATAAAAACTAATGACTATTATAATGTTAGTGATACTTATGAAGTTGAAGTTGAAATCGAGGATAATAATATGAAAAATATAAAACATGTTCTAAGTCCTAAAAAATCAATTTTTAAAGATCTAATTAAAAAATATGACACTAATATTATGTGTCTTACTCATAAATAAATTATAAACACGAATTGTAAATAAGAAAGATTTTAAAGAATAAAAATTTGCAACCTTCTTCTGATAAAATACTAGAATTTAATTAGTTAACTTAAATAACAATTATGAATTTTAAAAAGATTTCAAATATACAATTTATAAAAAATTAATAGATAATAATATCCCACCGTTGTCAAGATCGATAATTTTCAAGATCTTCTGAGAAAATGGAGTATAAATACTGAAAATTATTCAAATTTTGTAATAGATTATTTTAATTAGTTTTGTAATTTAACAAGGGTTTATTATTAATTTTAATTCCAAAATCATAAAAACTTTATCATAATTTCGACATCATATAGTAATCATCCTTGAAAAATTTTATTGTTTTCTATCAAATTTTTCTGTACGCCTAATATTCCATATTAAATGTTTATTTTACCTTAAATACTCTTTTTTTCTGAATAAATCATTTTAATTACTTAATCTAATATTGTTAGATCAAGTATTTAAAATCCGGTTAAATTCCGTGTTTACCCCCCAGTAAAAAAAATTAAAAAAAAAATATTTAAAAAATTATTTATTGATTATCAAAACGTAAAAAATCTAACATTTCATCAAGCAAATCATCTTTAAAAAGTAGTCTAAATCTGTATATATATACTTTATTAACTAAATTTATAAGGCTTCCATGGTTCGTGCCTTTTTTCTCATTTATTTCTAATAACCGACAACATACATTCGATAGTTTGAGTATGTGCACCAGTTTCTTCATCAACGAAATTCTCCAAAAGATTTACTGTTTCATGTCTAAAACCTAAATCGACGCAAATCATCTCAAGATTTAGATAACCTCGCCACATATCTGTTAATATAGTTTAACCAGGTGCTATTTTTCGCCGCAATACTTCAATTAATGTATTACGTGAACGATCTTTAACGATTTCAAAAAAAAATGTATGCGGCTGTCCTCTTAACACGCCCCCTACTGCCCAAACTTGATACTCTAGTAGTCTACCGCGATGATATTTGTTTTTTACTAACACAATTTCATCAACTTCGACAATGCATCCTTCCCCACCGATTTGCTGTCTATGAATTAAAGTAGTCAAAAAATTTGAAACCAACTCATTTACACGACTATATCATCTGGTAATTGTTGATTGTGAATCGTCTAATTCCATCGATGCAGATAAATTTGAGCTACCTTTGCACGATTCATACAACAAAATGAGTATTTTTTTGACGCTTAATTGAGTCTGTTGAAAAAACTACCCTTTAATATACTGGCATCATTTGAACATTTTTTTTTATTGCGTCGAAGATAGCACCTGTATCTATATGGGTCAATAGTCTTCGACATTGGTTCTAGACATTTACTACATTCAGGAACTTTTGAAATATCTTGTTCCAAGAGAAAATCGATTAGAACATCTTCATTATATATAATATCTTTAAATTCAAAAATTTTCATTTTATGGGTAAAAATATTTTTTTTAATTTTTTTTACTGGGGGGTAAACACGGAATTTAACCTAAAATCCAATTATATTTAAAAGTCAATTTTGGCAAGGAACAAAATTAGATAATAATTAAAACATAATGTATCACAATTTGTTTATCCTGTTTCAAGTGAAACTATATAAACAAATTAATTAAATGCAAATGTTCAATCTTAAAAGACTTTCTATGTAAAAAATAAAAAAGAACACATGTGTCTTGGAATTTAGCAATCATCTTATTAAATTAATATCTTGATATTTTTCCCTTAAATGTCAATTATTGATTTACAAGAAGCTATGAACATATACTATACTTTTATGGTAATAATACAAGGCTCCTAATATGTATTCGAGCTTTTAAAATTATCAGAGAGAAAAATATTTCCTTTAAAAAATTTGAACATACACCTTATGTTTATCAAACAATGAAATAGAAAGTAGACATGC
This sequence comes from Netelia virgata, assembly GCA_951802705.1. Taxonomy (NCBI): domain Eukaryota; kingdom Metazoa; phylum Arthropoda; class Insecta; order Hymenoptera; family Ichneumonidae; genus Netelia; species Netelia virgata. The sequence goes on from CATOQI010000033.1 coordinate 9,866, forward strand.
AAATATTAATTTATTCAAAAATATTTCATATACGATATTTGTAGAAGTATGTGATGATATTACAAGATATTTTTGAAAAAAATTAAAATTTTGATTTTTTAGATTAGCAAAAATAAAATTGATTTTAAAAATTATAAACTAGTTATATTTAATCATTAAACAATTAGTCATTAAAAATGTACAATTTATATTTATTGATTTTTAAATGTAAAATTATAATGCAATTAATCATTAACTTCGAAAATATATAATCACCTACTATCTTTCCTCGAATATAAGACCCTGATCTTAAACTTGCGCATAATAGCATATTGGTCTTATACTCAAGTTACAATTCAGAGTCTTATAGGTGAAGTTTTTGGTATTACAGTCCTGTGCGAAATTTTAAACCAAAATAAGGGTAGAAATAGTCGAAATTTTCAGAACCATTACAATATAAGCAATGCAATATACATGTGATCTTGTTTCTATAATATATTGTATGTTATACGTTCTTTGTAAATTTTAGAAAAAATCCGAGATCGTATAAGCTATGAGTGAATTTTTTGAAGTTAGTAATCCACGAATTGCAAAATGTTTAACCATCAAAGGGGTAAAATTTATTGTAATCTTAGTACTTATATTCCATATTTATTTTTTTAAAATTTATAATCATAAAAAAAAATCAACAAATGAAAATTGCTGCTAAAGAAATAAAGAGAAATTGTTACAGACAAAAGGCGACTAAAACAGTCAAGAGCTTACGATTAATCATAATATTTTTAGAGAAATTGTTAGAACTTCTCTAGAGATATCTTATAATCTTACAAATTTAAATGGGAGCGATCTAATTCTTAGACCATTTTTTTACTAAGCTTCGGAGAATTTTACCTCCTATATCGATCACTATATAATACATAATGTTAATAATTCGCAAAAATCTGGTCTGGTATCTAGATATACAATACTTGAGCTTAATAAGCGTTGAAGACAAATAACCTTAATTTCAACGTTAATAAATTTTGTATTACTAAAGACATCCTATAAAAGAAACAAAATGGTATAAAGATCTTTATATGGAGAAAAATAATTAGCTTTTACAGATAACAAACGGCATTTTTTGCAGAATACAACTTTCTAAGCAAGTTATAGTGTAAGTAATATCTTTACTTAGATGAGGCTAAATTGTTCATAAATAATTATGGGAATAAATCCTAAGTCTCAATTTCATCAGATGTTTGGAAGAATGTAACATAGATAAAAAACGTATTACATTATTTTTAGGGGTCAAAAGATTCGATGAGATACTTTAGTCTTATATTATTTTTAAGATTGATGCCCAATGATTAAAATTGCTGAATCGTTATTTTTAATGTATTGTGTGATCAATGAAACAGTGTGGTTAACTATTATACTTTAATAAATATTTAATAGTATTAATGAAGATCTTGTTTTTTAAAATCAAAAATTTTTGCTATTAGTAGAAAACTTTGAGGAAATGATGTAAGTATACCTAGTATTATCAGGTTTTTAGTTTTGCCTGCAATCTTGACTTATATAATATGACCTTTGACTCATGAAATATTTTATGCAATAATGGAAAAATACAGTAGCTTTTAATCAAATTTTATAACTAAATCACTCATTAAATCTGAAATATCTTGCTATTGTCTTTAATATATTGAATCTTGTGTATGATATTTATCGGTAAAGGAAGTCTATTGATCTGATAAATATAGATTCCTTTAAACTTTGCTTGTCATATTTAGAAAAATTGGTTAAAACATTTTAGCCGATTCGAGATTTAGTATATTAAATGAAAATATTGTAATACCGAAAAGCGAAAAAAATTGATTATCATATAAGAAAACGTTGCAACGATCTGAGCCTGTTAAACCCTTATTTTTTAAAATATAAGAACAAGGTTCTGAACATAATCCGACGATTTTTCATAAATTTAGTATCAAAAATTGGGATTTTATAAAATTATTTATCATCTATGTAATCTTCTCTCTTAATACTAAAAATTAATTAAAATTTTCAATCCCATGCTTTATTCATCATAACCAAAAATATTAGAAGTTTGAGTTTACAAAAACTAAATTTTCAATTTTATGAATGTTGTAAACTAGTATATTTAAAAATGGAAAAGTTATGTTTTTATTGTAAAAGCAGAATGAACTTAATAGAAGATTGTAGTTATATTAATGGATTTATTTATAGATGTAATGATAAACGAACTGTCGCAAATCTGCTGAAGTATTAACTGATACTCTTTAAATACCTGCAAATACCTATAAATTATTATGTTTATCATAATGCTGGATTTGCCACCCGCTGCACTTTTCGAGTACTTTTAATTGCATATAAACAAGTTTGAAAACAAATTTATTAATAAAATATTTCTTTTATAGTTGTGTAGAACCAATACAATACGTTTATGATATATCAGAACAGAAATATCATTGTATCGACAAACAGTATTCTTTGGTTCTCTTATTGGATATAAGATTCACCAATATTTAATATCATTGGTTTAGAATACTTTACAACCAACATATAGACCAAGAAAAAAACATCTAAAGGCTGTAAAATTTTGCAATTTCAGATTAATCACAATAAAAGAATAATCGAGAAAAAGAAGGTTCAATAAAATTAGAAACTTAACTTTAGTATAATATTTTATTTCGTATATTTTAGGGTAATAACAATTTTAAAAACCGGGCATTTCGGCCATAACCGTTTTAACTAGTATTAAAAATATTTTGTTTTTTATAAAAATGCCTAGTGAAATGGTAAATTTTGTAAAAAATTTGAACTTTAGATCATATAATTAAACATCGTAGTACTAAACCTTTTTCATATTTGAATAATTGTTTGTACAGTAGTCATTTTGGGTTTATAAAAATTTGAGATAAGGTATAATTCTTTAAAAAAACAATAAAGTCCTCATTATTGTATAATATTATCTTAAAAAAACTTTTAAATGGAAGTTTGAATGCTTTTTCTCTCTAAATTCAAAGTAAACTTCATAAACTCATTTTATTTTAGCTTTTTGAGTATTAATTATTTTTTTATATTTTTATTACTTTTGTAAAACTTGATTAAGAGATTATAATTATGTTATTAGAGAAATAATCTCAATTTCAAATTAAAAATGAAGTAATTTTTAATTTGTTATTTTAATTTTGTACAATATATTCGAAATATAAGAAACCGCCAAACTTTAAATAGAGAATTTTTATGATCTTGCAATTTGTAACAAATTAGCAATAAAATTTACATAATAAATAAAATTGATAAACCTCAGGTGCAATTTAAAAATATATTTAATACTTTTAAATAAATCTTAATTTTTACATTTAATGGAAAACCTGGAGATGAACAGCCGCCGGAAAGCGGACACAGAAGCAGACGCAATAGAGGCGAGTATTTGGGGACGAAGAAGCCGATAGAATTGAATAGCGAAACGGGATACCGATTGGCTCGTGTATAAAAATACTAGAAAACTATATATAACTTACCCGAATAAATAATATTTCTTTACAATTATTATATATGGTTATTTTATATTTTAAAAAGCAGTGTATATATTAAATAACAAAAATCATATGATACTTCAATTTTAATTGGTAAACCTTATAAAATTTTAAATTATTAAGATTATATTTTAAATTATAAAAATTTTTGTTAATAATCTTGTTAATTCTTTCATTTTACGTTGTATTAGACAGATTTATTTATTTTTTTAAAATCTATCTAGGAATTAGTTTACTTCTTATCTTTATCCAAAATTGAGCATTTCATACATAGACAATGATTAATAATAAACTTGGAAATAATCTAAATACGAACGTCATTAGATAGATTTTATTGATCAAATTACTTTTTTTCAAAATTACTAAATATAGTGAAATATATGATGTGAAAAACTAATTTTAATATGTTATATTTTGTTCGGCTATAGTGATCGATTGAAATTATCAAATCAATATTTATGGCAATTAATTAAAATTAAAAAATGATTTTATTTAAAGTTCTTCGCCTGCATATAAAAAAAAATCTTAAAAGATATTTTAAAAATTTCATCAAAAAATACTTATCAAATATTTTAAATTAAAAATCATTTCTAAAGAATATATTTTAGAATTACATAAGAGCCTTGCTGTATACTATTAGGATATTATTTTATAACGGAAATATCAATTAAGATTAATTAAATATTTTTTTACGATATGAATAGTAGATTTAATTAATCAGTTTAAAAAATTAATTAAAAAAACTATTTAAGGTTACCCAATTTTGTTTTTATGAGTAATAAAACTAAGATTAAGCCTTATGAATGGCCAGGTATTACAGTAACATTTTATACAGACACTGTAGATAAGAATGATGAGAATTATTTTGATGTTAAAATGGAAGAAAACGGAAGCTCAGTATGGGTAAATCTTGATAAATCTATTTTACGACCGAAATTAGAGGATGAGAATAATAAAAATGAACATGAAAAAGAGATTGAAAAAGCGGAATACGACGCTCAAATAAAGTTTATGAAGTGGAGGGATAGTCATTTAGCGGAAATGAATGAGTTCTGTAATGAAGTTTCTGGACCTCGTTATAGAGTGATAAGAAACAATAATTATGGTTTAAAAACAATACCAAAGTGCATGATGCATACATCTCGAAAAATTTGTAACTGCAAGCCAGAATGTGTTGAAAATATATGGAAAGATTTCAAATTTGATCAAAATTGTAAGTTATATGATTTAGAAAATTTCAATACTGATGATAGTTATATTGATAACTGCTTTCCTCCAAGAATTAATTCAAATGATGTACTTGAAGAAGTAAAGCTATATCCGGATCAAGTGAAGTCTGAATTTACTAAAGAATTGGATGAATTATGTAAAAATTCATCTTTGTTGTCTTCTACAAAATGTAAAGCTTTTCAACTAAGGGATGAATGCCGAAATGATTCAACCTGTTTAAAAGAAGATTTTACTTATAACCTGAAGAATAATTGTTCTAATAAAGAATACACTAAACAAGTCGAAGATTTCGAAAAAATATTAGGAATTGAATTTGTAAATAAAAATGAAGAGATGAATATTAATTCAAATAGGAAATTACTGAGTATTGACGATGATGTGTTTTATGAAAACGGATACAATAAAGATGTGATATTATCGAGATATAACATAGCTAAAAACGAAATGTTTGTTATATCTTCTGCTGGAATAGCTATAATTTGTCTTTTGGCAATGTATAAAAGAAATAACCGCAATTCTACTTTTAGAACATGTACAATAAGTGCAGTCTTAATTTTACTTTCTTTGATATTCTATTCATTAATATTTTAATTAATTAAATCTATTAACTTAATTTGATTTATTCTTACGATGTTCTTCTTTACAAAATTATATTACAAATTTCCACTTTTTCTGAAAAAACTTTACAATTGATCTTATACGTTTAAACAGTTCAATATAAATATTAAAATTTACCTTACAGTAAAATGTTTTTTATTTTTGCTGGATTTGCCACCCGCTGCAATGTTTCGCGTACTTTTCAATGCATTAAACAAGATTTAGAAAACATTTTTCTTTTTATAAATTATTTCTCTTCAAGTTGTGTAAACCCAATAGAATACGTTTATGATATATTAAAACAGAAATGTCATTGTATCAACAAATTGTATTCTTTAGTTCTCTTATTGGATATTAGATGCACCAATATCTAATATCATTAGTTTAGAATAATTTTCAACCAACAATTTTGATTTAAAATTCAAATATTATATTATATTATAATTTTTTTTACATTAACACTCATAATTTAAATTATTTTGAAATAACTTACAATTTTCTGCTTTATATGAGTATATCATAGTTATACGCTTGATATTATTCGTCTAATAAATTTTTCTATATCGATAAAATTATCGACCCTAGATTACACTAAAATTAAAACTAATTTTACTAAAATTTTGTTTAAAATAATTTATATAAATAAATAATTTCTTAATTATTATTTAATAGGCATTACACATATTTATATTGAAACAAATAGAATAATTCAAATCAAAGTATATATAATAATCTGTATATTATGGTTATACAAATACCTAATTCAATTACGTTAATACCTACAAAATACCGTTGCACTAAAATAACGTATAAACTGCTAAAAAATATGATAAATCAGACATTTAGTATGGGTATCGGTGTTGGATGAGTTCTTAAATAAAGTGTTAATTATAATAAGGTCCCAAAAGTCAGCAAATAACAGATCATATCGACTAATTTCTTTCAAAGATTCAAATATAAAGACAACTCCGGTAACAAAAGCACTATCAAGAGATGGTTAAAAAAATTACTTTACAATTTTTTTGCTTAAAGTAAAATGATTAAAAAAATATTGTTAAAATATCAAAGAAGAAAATTTTTAGAATTTCAATTAAAATATAGTGCGATATTTATAATTTATAGATGGCTGCAAACTTATAAACTTCTATGCTTAAACTATAATAGGAAATATTTGAAAAAATATGAGATATATTTTCTAAAATATCTCTAACATTGTAGATAATCATAATACAGATCCTCTTATATACAATAAAGATGTCGATCATTTGAGTAATCTTATCGACCATACAAAATAGACTATCTATAAAAAATAAAAAATCATAGCGAAAAAAATTTGATGAAGAAATGAAGATTATACAAAAAAGAATTTTAAAAGATCTAGAAGTCTTCTATTTTATACAAATCGATAGGATGAGAATGATTTTGATATTGAAAAGATATAAAACGAAGCTTAAAAAAGTGCGTTAAATTTTTTGCTGAAAAATACTATTTTAAACCAAAGCTAGTAACATTATTAAAATTGTAGTTCTTTGACACAAATTACAACAAATAAATGAACACATACGAAAAATACATTTCTGAAATGCCTATGGTGCCAAATAACCAATCAAATCATATTTACAATTTTACTGGAATAATATGATGCACAGTTCATCACAGGATGTCAAATATTGTGTTCGAGATCAACATTATGTTAAACTAACTAAGAGGCATACAATTTAAAGTTAACAAAAATAAAATTTAGATCAAAAAAAAGAAACAAGAAATTTTATTTTTCTATAAAATTTCAATAAATAGTTTTTATCTGACATAATTTTTTTTTCAAATAGTTTATCGAATGTTACAAATACAGTAAAATCTAGATATAATACATTTATTTTTAATCTTAACATAAATAATCATTACTCAATTATTCCTAAAGATAGACTATTAACAAAGTATGATAAAATTACTTTTTATTGAGAAATTAAAGTATTAATAAGAAAGAATAAAAAAGGTTTAATATATTAGTTAAAATTACTTCTTTTTTGAGGAATTAAAGTATTAACAAGAAAGAATTAAAAAGGTTTAATATATTAGTCGGTAGATCAGAACTTTAACTAACTTCATTTAATTAATTTTACTTGAGGGTAACGGGGAATCATAACTGATTAAGATACTAAAAATTATATAAATACAAAATTACTGTGCGAAGTTAGTTTTTTTTTACAAAAAAAGAGTACAATTTTATATCGAATTATAACAAAAAGTAATTTGAAAATAGATTACTTATCTTAGAGCCGTATAAAATCAGCAAAAATAAATATATTCTATCGCTGCAAGAACATTGATATTGTGGACAAAGATATTAATAAACGGATGGTATTATATGATTTATGTAGGTCACAAAAATATATTTTGGTCCTACTACTTAAAGTTAAGCACGAAATATAATTATATAACAAAGATTGTTCTTAATATTGATTTTAATAATAACATAAGCATTTTCCCAGACATTAGTTATGTTCCGTTATATTAATTAACTCTTTTGATCAACATAAATTTTATATAAATTTAGTAAAAGACCTGCATTTTATAAAAATTCAACAATTAATGTTATAGATAGTATTAACTTAGATAACAAAATTTATTCATAAGTTTTGAGATATATGAATGAAAATGCGAGGAAATGTTAATTTAGAAAATGAATAAATATATAAACAAAAGAGCATGATTGTCATAGATATATGCAATACACGTGCTTGCGAATTTTAAAAAAATATAAGTAGGTACAATCTATGTTTATATATATTCAAAAAAAAATCATAAAATTATCAGTTAGATATATATTTTAACCTAAGAATAAGTATATTTTTTTCTATAAATTCATTAACTATTCATGAAAAGTTATAGCAAAAAAAATATATATCTAATTTATATTACTTCTATTATATGTTATCCTAAATATTTCGATTATTATTTAGTGGTTCGATATTAAATATAAAGTTTGATACAGAATTAATTAAAAAATATACATCAGTCATCTTTATGTAATATATTTATATTTCGATACTTATTCTTTAACAA
>CATOQI010000034.1:0-12506 GCA_951802705.1 Netelia virgata
TTTATTTATTTATTTATTTATTTATTTTTTATTAACTCGCTTCTTACCTAGTATTGACTACGCTATCTGCACTATTTTACCCTTTTACGGCCTATTTTATCTATTCATATTTTATCTACCATCGACCGTTTTATTGTTTTACTACTTAACCTATTCATTTGTGTATTCATTTTTTATCTAGTATTGACCGGCTTTTATCTATCGACCGCTTTTTATCTATCGACCGCCTTATTTATCAACATTATCCACTCATTTTTTATTTATTTTTTTCTTGTTTGCTATTTTTATATATTTTGATGTATTTATTTATTTATTCACATTTTACCTATTACCGTCCGCCTTTTATCTTTTAACGTACCGCCTTATTTACTAGTGGCCGGCATATTTATTTATTTTATTTACTTGTACTTTTTATATATTTATTTACCTTTTACCTCTTCATGCTTTTATGTGCTACCGCCCGCGTATTGAGTGATTTACTACTTACTTTATTTATCTATTTATATTTTATCTATCTATTCATATTCACTTTATTTATTTATTCGTATCTATTTATTATCGATCACTCTATCGGCGTTATTTTGTCTATCTGTCCGCTCCTCTCTATTTTTATTTATATATTGTGTTCTATCTATTTATTTATTTTATTTATCTTATTGGGAAATTATGTGAGGGCTGCGTGCGGGGTACTGTAATCGCGCGTTAGCCGAGACGTGGCAACGGTAGTATCTGTGAGGGTCGGCATTTGCGAATTTTTTACTTTTGGCTCGAGTGGTGCCACGGCGAGATGGCGGCTCGAGAGGCGGGCAGCTCCGGCCATCCCTTTTTACCTGGGCGGCGGGACAGCGTCGACTCAGACTCGGAGGCGTATAGAGAAGCGTCGGACTCGCCGGTGTCGCCACTAACATCCGGGCTGTCGGAGGACGAAGTGCAAAGGCCAAGAAGTCGCATGGCGTCGCCGCCTGGCGCGATTTTCACGCACGATGTGCCCTATCGGCCGGAGGACCTGCCGGCGATCCTGAATTCGCTATCGGATTCTAAGGCGGTAATCACGGCAGTGCTTCTGTCAAATAGGGAGTCGATTGACAAACATAAACGAGTCGACGAGGCGTTGAACCACTACCACGATGCCTTCCACGCGATGGCGACGGCGTACGTGCAGGTATACACCAAACTGCAGACGATCTCGACGTGCGAGGCACTCTTCAAGGCCAACGCCAATACCGCGGGGCTAGGGAGTGCGGAGGCGGCGCGCAGTCAACCCGGATGCCCAACGTATGCGTCTGCTGCTGCTGGCCGGAGCGATAGGGTCCACCTGGCCCGCAGAGCCCCTCTTGCGATCCCGAAAGCTTCGAACCGGGTAATTATTGAGCCCAAAGCGTCTGAGGCGGCAAGGCTCAATAGTGTCGAAGCGACGAAGCGCGCGTTAACTGGATCGGTAAATCCTGCGGCGCTGGGGATCAAGATATCGCGCGTATCGTCGGTAAGGAACAATGGCGTTCGGCTGCAGGCCAGCATGGGGGACTTGGCGAAGCTGAAGGAGCTTGGCACGCTTCGGGAGGCGGGACTGGTCGTGAAGGACGACATCCGGCTGAACCCGCGACTCATCCTTAGGGATGTACCGGCCGACATGACCAAGGAGGCTATTTTGGCAAACCTGACGGACATAAACCTGCCGGGCGTCCGGGCTGCGGACGTCAAGGCCGTTTACTTGTACCCGGCGCGCGGGCGGCGCTTTACTCGTTGCGTCATCGAGACGACGGCGGCCATCCGTAAACGGCTTTTGGACATGCCCGAAGTGTCCTTGGGGTGGAATTCGACGAGGATTGCGGACCACATAAAGGTACTGCAATGCTTCAGATGCCTCAATTTCGGCCATATGGCGGGCGATTGCGCCAAGGAGGTGCATTGCGGAAAATGTGCGGGGGGACATGAGACGAAGGACTGCCCGGCTGCCGATGCGCCTCCCGCGTGCCACAACTGCGCTGCGGCACTGCTCGCGGACCGGGTGCATTCGGCTCTGGATGAGGTGCGGTGTCCTATACTTCGACGGAGGATCGAGGCCAAAGCGAAACTCATCAACTATGGCTAGTTCTCGTGACTCCCGCCCGAAACAGCGTCTCTCTATGTGCCATGTTAACTGTCAATCGCTGCTGCCGCACATTGATGAGTTCCGCTTGCACTTCACTTCTGCGTCGTATCACGTCATCTGCGTCACGGAGACGTGGCTCAAACCGGAGATCCTCGACGGCATGATTGCGCTGCCGGACTACTATCTGTTACGACGGGATAGGATCGGGAAACAGGGTGGCGGCGTGGGTCTTTACGTGCATCACAGTCTGCGAGCGTCGGTGATCTCCACGTCTCCAGAATTATGGTGCCATATGCCTGAACATATGATTGTCGAGGTAACTGCGGCAAATGCGTCGAAGATCCTCGTCGCAGTAGTCTACCGACCGCCGAAAGTTGGCCACCTAACCGTATTTGAGGACCGCTTTACGGAAATTCTCCCGGATTATCGGCACGCGGTCATCTTCGGGGATTTCAATGCAGACATGGACACTACCACCTTCGATACAGTCCATCTGCAAGCTTTTATTTTGTCAAATGGACTGCATCTAGCACCCCACCGATCGACGCATCATACCGCAACCTCAAGTACGCGGCTGGATCTCTGCATCGTAGATTGCAAGACGAAAATCTGCGATGTTGGCCAGTACCCGGTGCCGTTCCTCTCCGCGCATGACTTAATTCATATTACGTACGACGTTCTTGTGCCCAGGAGAGTACCTGCGTCCTTCACTTGTCGAAGCCTAAATAACGTAGACGAGGTGGCGCTTTGCAGCGACCTGGCGGCCGTAAATTGGGACCGATTTTATGATACGGAATCCGTGGACGACAAGACAGACTACCTCGGCGCTGCTATCCTGGGCGAGTTCGACAAACGTGCTCCGGTCAAGCGGGTCGTCATTAAGCGGCTACCAGCGCCGTGGATAACAGCGGAGCTGCGTGAACTGATTCGGCGTAGGGATCGGCTTCGACAGGCTTGCGGTAAGCGGAAAATTTGGCCGCAGCACCTACGCGAGAGGTTCGTTGTTCTCCGAAACCTAGTTAAGGAGGCGTTATCGTCGGCGCGTGATAACTATTACCGGACATGCTTTGAAGCTGAAACGAACAACGCATCGAAAACCTGGACAAGACTACGTGAGCTGGGCCTTGTACCAACGACGAAGTCACAACTCGCGCCTGCATTTTCCCTGGAGGAGCTGAATCTCCAGTTTCTGTCGGCAGGAAGTGCATCCACGCCGCTGGAGCCTGGACTGACTCCCACTCTGGACAGCGAGGCGTCATTCTCTTTTAGACCGGTGACACGCACTGCACTCCACTCGGCGTTGCGTAGGGCATCGTCAAACGTGGCAGGTTGTGACGGCATATCGCTCAGGATGCTTAGGCTCGCGCTGCCGGCCGTCGAGGAACATATCCTACACCTTTTTAACTTCTCGTTGGACAACTCGTCATATCCAGCGGTATGGAAGAAAGCCTACGTCTGCCCGATACCCAAGGTCAAGACACGTCGCTCCGTTTCCGACTTTCGGCCCATCTCGCTGCTGTGTGTGCTGTCGAAGGTGCTTGAGCGTGTTGTTGCAAAACAAGTCTCCATGTACATGGATGCATTTGGCCTACGAGACCCCTACCAGTCTGCTTTCCGTGCCCACCACAGCACGCAGTCGGCACTGCTCCGCGTTATTGACGATGCCCGGCTAGCGATCGATAAGCGAATGATTACGATCGTTGTCCTGTTCGACCTCTCCAAGGCGTTCGACTGCGTTCGACACGACCTACTGCTTAATAGGCTTGTGGCGTTGAATTTCTCCGACCGTGCAGTGAGGTGGTTTGCCGCATACCTCGTAGGGCGCACCCAGGCAGTCTGCGACCGGGAGGGGAAACAGTCCTCGTGGAGGCCGCTGCGGTCAGGTGTTCCGCAGGGGTCCGTGCTTGGCCCTCTGTTGTTCTCCACCTTCATCAGCGACTTTTCCGGAGTGCTGTCTCATTGCAACTATAGTTTCTACGCGGACGACTTGCAAATATATCTGTCGGGCCGTCCCTCTGAAGTCGGCGACTGCATCGCCAAAATAAATAGCGATATTGAAGCGATATGCGCATGGGTGGATGCGTGTGGGCTGCGCCTTAATTCCTCTAAGACCACGGCTATTGCAATTGGAACTGCGCGCTACTTAAATACGCTTCACGCGGCCACACTTCCGCAAATTCGGGTTCGGGAAGCCATCGTCCCGCTATCCACATCCGTCTCCTGGCTAGGAATCACGGTGACGAGCACCCTGAGTTGGCGGGAGCAGGTCACGCGAGCCACGCGCAGGGCGAATGAAACTGTTCACCGGCTGAAGACGTGTCGCAGGCGATTGCCACGTGACGTCAGAATCACGCTGGTTAGGTCACTGTTGCTGCCGCAGCTAGACTACTGCTGTCTTCTCTACACGGATATCTCGATCGAGCTGGACCTAAGGATGCAACGGGCACTAAACCGTGGAGTGCGATTCATCTTCGATGTGCGCAGGGATGCGCATATCACACCTTATTACCAGCGGTTGGGGTGGCTCAAGATCGCGGATCGGAGGGAGTATTTGCTGGGGTCGTTCGTGTTCGGCTGCCGAATGCGTGGCGAGCCCAGCTACTTGCTCCAGCGCGTAACGCAACCTGTTCCAATGGGGAACCATGACACGCGGCGGCAGCACTCGACGTCGGATTGCCTTGTTCCGGCTTTTCGCACGGAGAAATACAGAGGCTCTTTCGCGGTGACGGCGAGCATCCTCTGGAACGCGCTGCCTGATACCCTAAGGCGTCAAGTATCGATAGGTGGTTTCAAGGGAGCCTTTCGAGCTCTGATACTGGCGCGAGGCACGCAGCAGTGACGGAGTGGGTCGGGCTCGACCTCTTCAAGTCCTTATTTATTATTACATTTTCTCGTATTATTATTATTATTATTATTATTAATTAGTACTAGTATTAGAGTACTTTGTATTGTTATTATTAGTACTATCTTACCACATACTACTATACGTACTATTTACTCTTATTATTTATTCTGTATTCTTTATCTTAGCTAGTACGGCTCAGCTTTTTCTGTCTTGGTGTACACTTACTGGCACGGTGCTCTTAGGGGACGCAGTCCCAGGGCACGAAATAAACGTATCTCTCTCTCTCTCTCTCTTGCCTAGACAGAAATGGCCGCTGCGCGAGAAATTCAATGTACTTTCTGCGTGAATCTCGTCACGTCCATTTTCGTATTCGCGCTCTTAACTTTTCCGACATCGTCTCGCTGTCATAGTCGAGGGCATGGAGAGCAAGCAATAAATTGTTTCTTTTTTTTCATCTTGTTTTCAATTCGAATCAGTTTTATTGTTCTCGAGCCTCTTGTTTATCCTCCATCCATATGGGTTTTCCGATTTTTCGCTCGATTCCTTTTTTCCACTATGTTCTGTACTGGTGCCGATAGCCGGAAGCGGGTAGCACGGATATCAGCAGCGACTGATAAAACGGACCCTTCAAATCCGGATATTCGGACAAACCCGGATCCGATCCCGGTTAGAGTGCCCGAATATGTCAGATTTTGATCTGAAACGCGCATAGTCCGAATTTTATTTGAACCCAGCTTTACGAGTAGGTACCTTGATAGAACTATCTCTATTTTTTTTATTAAGGGGCTTCTAGAAAATTCGATTTTTTTCTTTATATCAGTCGTTTTGTTCTTAAAACGCAGCTGGTTGTTTGTGTGATCGGGAAAACTATATTCTGCGCTAGGGATAAAGAAAAATTGGTACTGAGGCAAAATTAGATAGAATGTATTTGAGGTTGATGAATGTATATTGTACAAATGCTCGGATCAAAAATACGTTTTTTTAATATGTGTGCGTTATATCAAGATTTTTTTGACGAATGGCCCGTTAATGTAACAAGATTCGACGTATACTATATAAACTCGTAGATTCTCATCTCTTCTGCTCATCTAACATTTGTGACCCGCCCACAGAAGGATTTTCTTTATCTATCTTCCAATCCGCCAATAAATCCCAACATTTTATCCGTTTGAGATAGAATGAAGAGCAAAACCGTTTGCTCTTCATTCTCCAACTTTCAATGCCGTTCACCGAAATTTCTCTTTTCTTCGATATTTGGATTTTATTTTTTTCCTTCGTAGTCATAGATTTCGTATCACTTGCAGTATAAAAATTTACCTAGCATAAACACACAAATTAAAACGTAATTTTTTTTTACGTAAAAATTGTGAACAACTTTGATGAAATTACCGTTTCTTTTAACGATTCACTTCCATATCTTGGAGTGTAAAAACGACGAACGTTAAAACCGTAATAACGAAATATTATTTAAAAAGTATCTAACGTCTCGGCAGTCATTGTTTATTTAATTTTTACACTCTGCTCGTATAACTTTATGAAAATACAGATTTATCACTTATTTCAAATGTTACGAAAGGTCAACAGATCAAATAGGGAAAGGTCGAGGCCAAAGCCTCTTGTACAAAATCTCGCAGAAAATTCTTGCCAATGTATATGTATGCATGAATATAAGGGAAAGCTGAGCGATAAGAGTCGAGAAGTCGCCGGTGAAACGACGTCCGGGAAGCTTAGCTGTGAGCCGTTCAAGTCCACCGTGGAAATCCGCCGCATATGAGAGAGAGAGAGAGAGAGAGAGAGAGAGAGAGAAAGAGAGAGAGGGAGAGAGTGAGAGAGAAAGAGGAAAAGAGAAAAAGCTAAGCCTGGATATCCCCACAGCGCCCTCTTCGTTTACGCCAGAGCGATAATGGGCATGAGATTGTTTCCTTTTATTCCCGGGGATGTGATCATTTTTGGTATGGTGGAAGCGAGAAAAGGGCCAGGGACGGGCGTGTAGATATAGAAACTAGGAAATGGCATACAATACGAGAGAAATAAGGAGGACGAGGTGAGAGATGCAGCGGACGAGAGTCGAGTCGAGCAGCAAGGTAGAGCAAGAAAATCAAACGGGTCTGAAGGGCGAGCAAAAAGAGTTTGTGGGGTGTGCAAAAGGTTCGTAGGTACGATTTAAGTTTGGTAACTGGTTCAACTCCTTCGTGAATATAAAGCTTCCGTGACCATTGCCGCTTCGTCACTCTATATAACCATAGCGTTATTATAGATCCTCCACCGCGATATATAGCCCCTCGGTTTCTATACTCTCTTCGTGGCTAGCCGCTCGATGATTATTACCCCCTCGCGACTGTCTCTTCTCCGTTACTATATCTTCTCTATGAGGTTTTCCTCTCCTAACCTAATGTGACTACGATCTCCTCTCTGTGACCATACTGGTACACCAATGGTGCAAAAGTAAGGTACCCATTGCACAATGGCATTGGCTGCAGAAACAGATGCGTAAGGAGAGAGACGCTAAATAATATAAACCATGTGTGATATGTGCGCCAATAATAATAATTGATGTTGCGAAACTGCTATAATTATTTATAGCTATCTTTTTTTCGACTCGTATGTAAAACATGCGTTAATTTTGAATCAAGCAATTTAAGTACGAGTGCAGGGTAGGTAGGTACGCGCGAAACGCGAAAAAATCGAAACGCAGCGTGGTATTTAAAGGTCATTTACAGTCCTCAAAGGTATATTAACGATAGAAAAATATATTATTTAATACGATGATAAATACAAAACTGAGTGATAAATATGAATAAGTATTTAATTATAAGTCGAATACGTCGACCGATGAATATCGACAGATTGAATACATCGCTAGGTATGTGTCGTTAGCGAGATAGCGAGAGAGAGAGGGAGAGAGAGAGAGAGAGAGAGAGAGAGAGAGAGAGAGAGAGAGAGAGAGAGTCAAGATCTTTGTTAATTAGTGTTTCAGGGAACATTCGAGTCTCCAGCGATAATGAGCACTACGCGGCGAAATCGGTGTCCTTGATAAAAGCTCTCTCCCTCTCTCTTCCTCTCCTCCCGTTGCCATGCTGGGGGTACTAATTCGTAATTAATCGTGAAGATCGTTAAGCGGCCCGTCGTTGTGTTCGTTCGTCCATATACTGTACTATATATTATACGTCGTTTCCGACCTTTTCAGAGTGCTGGCAAGGAATTACACGCGCGCCCGCGCACTCGCACACACATACGTATACACATCCATATATATCTGCAAAGGTATACTATGTGTAGGTGTATGTATTTCCGAGGAATTTCCATCTAGATTTCTGCACGGAGGTGAAACTGTCCTGCTGATGGAAGGTACATAGACACGGGACGCCAGACGACGTGATGTCGACGATTTAGCGGACGAACGAACGTAGATCGAGAGGGAAGAAAAGAGTCCAAGTCCTTTTTCCCCACTGGCGAGAATCTACCTTCGTTATCGAACTCTTGAAATTTTAATTTACATGGGAGACGAGACGAGAGAACGAGACTTTCCCCACTTTTTAACGGAAAGTGGGGAAAGAAAGGGCTGCTCGGACATACCCCTCGTGCACATATTCACTTTCCCTATGTCTCCTTTGAGAAAAAGCGAAGTTAATGGTGCAATTGTACCATTGTCAAGATTCGCTAACAGACCTCTTGAAATCTTAAAGCTATCTCGCACAGTGTGAAATCATCCGTTTTCTTCTGACATTCGTTTCGCCTTGTGCCGAAAAAAATGGAATGGGAAAAGAAATGAACAGAGACCTCTGCAAAGATTTAACCGCTTGCACCAGGAATAAATGAGAATGGTCAGAGCTCAAGAATTGGCGCGCCGACATTCTTTTTTTCCCTCTATCTCCCCGCTGCCATTCTTCCCTCACGGCATTTCGTCGCGAACATTGTAAAGAACTCCCGGCGGGAGCAATTGCAAGATTCAATAGAATGAAAAAATTCGAGCGTCAATGCCCTCCGCTAACAGAATATTATCCATGGAAAATGTTTTATTACAATTTTCTTCGCTTATTCTTTCAATTACTCGAATGTACTCCGAGTGATTAATTTTTTGGGTCATGAAATAACTGATTTACAAAGTAGCGTCAAATATTGATAAAAATGAAAAAATAGAGATAAACAAATGTTTGTGATTGCGAATAAAAATAAAAATTGTTATTATTTCAATGTTTGAAAATAAGCGAATTTTGTTACGGCACTTTCAACGAGAGAGATCTTGTCGCCGAAAAGTATCGCGGTCGTTTTTTCGGCGCGCGAGCATGGAAACAAATGTTACGAGTTAGAATCTCAGGCTCGCGCTCCTTCTGCTCGTATTGCTGTCTTGGCTGCCGGGTCGAATCTCTCGATAATCGTGTGCAGTTCGGGAGGTCGAGAATGCGCCAACTTCCCTTGGAAAACTTGGGTGAGTTCCGGATTCTCTACGTCCCTCTATATTGTATACATATACCTATGTTATATGTATACAATGTCTTTATATATCTGTCCGAGAGCTTCCTCTCCCTTATTTTAATCTTCATATCTCTCTCGCGATTCGACCGTACGAACTTTGTGACTTTAACGGACTCAACGAATTTTCCCTAATACGTTACATGTATACGCGAGCAATATATTAGGTAATTTATAATTAATTAGGCGAGTTTACTCAATGCTTCCCAACATTTTAACCAGCGTTCAAATCATAACTTATGGGAGCCAGAAATGTTCAAGTGGCTCAGGAAAACTGTAATTTTTTATATATGGAAAACTAAAATTGACTTAAAAAATACATGCGACGTTCGAAATATTTTACAGTTTGTTCACGCTAACTTTTCCAGAAAAGAAGCTCACCAGAATGTGGCATAGATATATTATACGTGAAAAAGCATGACGCTGATCGATTAACGTGGACACACGTGTAATGGAATTGCTGAATATGCCGAGAGAGAGGGAGAGAGACTGTTCAAGACTTCTGATCGAAGCTCTTTCAAAGTAATGAAGTTTCAAAGTAACTTGAAACAAATAACTTTTGTTTGAAACAATTATTATCTTATCACAATGCTAGTCACTATTTTTTACAATATTAAAAATATTGTAAAAAGTGTTTCAAGTGAGCGAAAAATTGTTTCAAACTAAAGTTATTTGTTTCAATTCGTAGATTAAGAATCTGTAATGAAAAACATATGTTTCTGGAACGTCGACTGAGACGCTATGAACAATATTTTTCGTCATTATTTTATTTGTGTGTATTTGCCATAAATGCGAATTTACTGTATACCGTTATATATTCACTCTAGGCATAGGAACATTCTATACAATCATGCATTTTCAGGGGAATTTCGAACAGCGTTTTAAAATCTATTCTAACAAAATTCTATTCATTTACAAAAACGGAAAAGACAGTACGCGACTAAAACGGCTGTGCACCAAATGTTGTATTACGGGAAAAACCCATGAATCGGTCGTCAGCAGCCACACGTTTTATGACGGGTTGACCCTTGAGTTTTTCCGCGCACCCCACACTGACCGGGTCGAAGACGCTCCCTACTTTTCGCGAGTCTTCAACCCCGTATCCAATAAAAACGCATAATTAACTCTTAGAACGCTTCTCCCACCACGTTAAAGGGAAGCACGAAAATTTGAGAGTTGTTCTTTATAATTTTCCAAAAATCAGTCTTCAGCGACTTATTGCCGAGTCAACATCTCTATCCACATTCTGGTTCACACCTTTTATATTACATTGTTACTGTGAAATTGATAAAATATAGTCTTGTTACAACTTACCACTGGATCCTTCCATTCATTCTGATTTCACGCGAAACTAGCTTGCCGTCAATTACTTTTGACTGCGAGCACTCGTACCGTCTGACTTCGTCGTCTCATCGCGCACGTGAGTTTACAACTCACGTGGATCAAACGAATAATCGCGAAGTTCTGCAGTACAGTTTCTATTTGATGAAAACCCAAGTTGTGTTTTTATAAAATAGAAACTAATAATAAGCTCCCCCGGCTCAATATCCAACAATCAGCTTTCTCGATTCACTCGCATTTCATCGGCGTTTTTTCGGCTATGACTGGATTATAGATCGATTGGACGATTGTCGGAAATCTCTATGAACATAAAGATGGAGAAAGTAGGGAATGAATCTGTTTGTTATGGCAATTAACACATATACACTTAGGGGAGGTGCGCCCAATATGGGTACCTTGCCTAAAACGGGTAGGCCTTCCAAAATGCGCATTACAAGTATTTATAAGAATGTGTGAGTACCAACCGACGTCCCGACCGTCGACCAATCCCGGGTCACCGGCTCGCTTCGATGACTCAAACGCTTACACGATAACACAAAAACAAAGGTTTTTGCTGCTTTCGTTAAAAAAATTCGAAGTAGGTATATTAGTTCTGATTACTCGAGTATTGTGTAGAATGTGGTTTCCTAAGTTTTGTGTTATGTTTTCATTAGCAATGTGCTTCTTATCTTTACAAACTCGCGGCAACTTGCATTTTAATTTTAAGGTTATACTGATAGAAAATTAAAACGTGCTTTTTGGCAAAATGGGTGGGGTACGAAAAAACGCGATTTGTCGTAGAATAGTCATATGGGTAGTTAGAGAGACTCTTATTACTGTGATGCTTTCCAGAAATAACTTTTGATCTTTTCGCGAATTAGAGATTATAATTGTTACTTATTATAGGCAGAAGTTGATTTGAATTCTAGAGAAAGATTTAAAATACTAAATTTTTAATTAGTTGATAATTGTGAAGATTGATTAATGTTTAAAAAAGTATGTACTTTTACGTAAAGCTTAGATATTTTGTTGAATTCTATTTAAGTTGAATGATCTCATTATTTGAACATTTACCCGTTTTAGGCCCCCTATACGGGCAAAGCGGGTAATTCGAAGAGTTTTCTTTTTTTTTCTGCAAATATTGAGAATGACTATTTTTGTTTTTGATTTTCGAAACATTATTAGATAAACATTTCCATGAATAAAAATGTAACTTACATTTACGTTTCTAAGTCTGTTTTATTAAACATCTCCCTTAGCTTACCCGTTTTAGGCTCATTTCCCCTACACACGCAAGAACGCATTCGCATATATGCACACGCACACGCACACATCCGTATCGAAAAAACAACGTTTTGGCAAATGATGATCGCAGGTATATGAAATTATTATATTCCGTATAATGCCTATGCGTGTTAATTTTATTATACATCCGTTATTTTTTCCGATCATCATGATGGCTCTAATAATTGTTATTAGAAGCACATATGTTTATCGTTATGTTTATCGTTATTTTGTCGACAACCCGGCTTAATTAAATTGTGAAAAATACTTACATTTAAAAATGATCAATTTGAATAAAAAATAAAATCAATGAAAACGTGAATGAATAATAAAAAAAAAGAGAAAAGTGGACAAAGAGACCGGAAAGCGTGACACATATTTCATTAAGTGGAACAGAAATAATAATCGACTATAGAAATCAAATTTGATTCATTTAATTTGGAGGCTGAAGCAAACGAAGGCTTCGTCTATGTACGCTTCTACACAGGTCTC
>CATOQI010000035.1:0-15675 GCA_951802705.1 Netelia virgata
TTTAATTAAAAATAGAAATGTAAAAAATTTCAAAAAAATTACTGAAAATAGATTTAGTTCTATTAAAGTAGAAAATAATAGCAAGAACTATGTATCAAATGTAAAAGTACTTGTTAAGAAAGAAGGAAGGATTATTAAAACTAATCTCAAGAAAAATACAGCAAATAAATTATCTGCTAAAAAAATACTGGTTATAAAAGACCAAGATAAAAAAAGCCAATGTTAGATGCAACTGGGCTAAAAAGCTTCCTAAGGAAACGCTTAAGAAATTAATAGAGTATGGTGTCTCTCCATCAGACTGTAAATTTAAATTTATACTTATTTCAAATTTAAATATTACAGGTGAACATCATTCCAGAGATACATGGTCTGCCCTGTTAGATGTGGAGACTAAAGATATACCTCTAATAAAGAGATGCGATAATAATAGTGATATTTTACTATTAGTCAGAGAGAATGTATGCCATAAAGTGGCTAAGAACTTAAGAGATGCATTTGAAAGCATCAGATTATGTTGTGATGAATATGAGATAATGAAATATATTCATCAGCACAAAATAGTAATTTTAGATGAAATAATGAGATTATCTAAATTACATAAAAAATTTATTCCACTTGTTACTGCATGCAAGTATATAAAGAAACAATTTAATAGTAGTAATCCGAGAATAGATTGCTTTACTTATTTAGAAAGTATGATGGGTGAGCCTGCCCGGATAATGAAGGATCACGGTTATGTTTAAAACTAGCCTGATCGGTAAATCTTATATTTTGAAGTCCATATCTTCAAAAAAGAAATCTATTTTAGTTTACTAAAATATAAAAAAATTAATTTATTTAAATTAAAAAAATAAAATGTGCTCCGAAGTATTTTTGTAGATTAAAAGGATTTACTTCTATACTAAGAAGAAGATCTACATTAATAAAAAAAGTACGAGAAAATTATTGTATAGTTAATATGCAAAGAATTCCATTTGTGGTCAGAGACCTCATGATAATGTTAGTGAAGAAGGAATCTTTACTAGAAAATTCTATTTTAAAAATAAGAAAATTTAGACGTAGGGATACGTCATTTACAAAGATTGTAATTAACAAATTACACAAACAATTACTCTTAAATACTCTTAAGAACTTAGGTTTTAAAGTATTTAATGAGAAAAAAGAAAGAGTAAAGAAACTCACTCTAGAAATTATAAGAAGAAGGAATATATAAAATTTCTTAGTCTTAACATAAATCATCTTGCTAATAAGAAAGAAGAACTTGAGGTGCTCTTAAAAAAAGAAAAACCAGAAATTATGTGTCTACAGGAAACCTGGAGAACCTCTAAGTATCCTATAAGACTAGAAAAATATACTGCTATAGAATCTCCTAGTAGTGGAAAGTATAAACCCGGTCTTATGACCTTGGTTAGAAAAGATGGAGCAATTAGATGTTCAAAAAAAGGTAATGACTCAAATATTCTGCAAACTGTAGTTGAGATCAAATCAGAAGGTAGATGGTTGAAGTATTTGATACTTAATGTCTACATACCACAATGTAAGGATCTCAAAAGAGATGAACTTGCAAGACTAATATCTCTCTTACAAGAAGAGAAACAAAAAAACAACTATAGTGAGATCATAGTTATGGGAGATATGAATATGCAGGATTCATCTCTTAAGAAAAAGTTAGATGCGGGTTGTCTACCAGTACTTCTAAAATACAATAGTAAAGCGGGTACAAGAATACTCAAGAATGGTGAACGATCTAGAAGAAGAATAGATACTATATTCAGATTGTTAGAACATGATAATGAGAAGATCATTATATCAAAATCTTGGGCTCTAAGTGATCACTTAGTGCTCAAAAGAAAATTTAAAATACTAGTTGATAAGATCTCTGATCAACTAGTATATGATAAAAAAATGCTTGAAAATCCTAAAAAGATCAAAAAGCTAGCAAGAAAGCTGAACAATCAGCAACTAAGTATGAATGACCTTCCTGAGATTATAAGAACAAGTTGTGAATATCTTGGTATTTACAGAAAAGAAAAGTTTATAATGGACTTCCAATGAGATGGAGACACGTAAAGGTCTTCAAAGAAAAACGTTTAGCAGCTAAAGCTGTTATGAAAAATTATACTAAAGCTAATTCAATTAGATTTGAATACTTTAAAAAACAAGCTGAACTAACTAGAGAGCTAGTTCGTAAAGATAGATCTAAACTATGGACATTTAGAGGTGTAAAACTTTTTAGAAGTAATAGATCAAGAGAATTTTGGCAATGGCTAAAGAACTCAAGAACTGGATCCATAAGACTAGATTCAGTAGAGTTGAAAGATGAGAATGGTATTCTACATACCAATCAGAAAACTAAGCTAGAAATAGCTAATAAATTTTATGCTAATTTAGCATCAGAAAACACTGTAAACTTAAATATTTACAATAAATTAGAACTTGATGTATTACCAGATGGAATCACACAAGAAGAACTTATATCTGCATTAAAGAAATGTGGAAACAACAAAGCAGCCGGTCCTGATGAAATTCCAACCGAGCTATATAAACAACTACTATGTAATGTGGTGGAAGACAACTTTATTAGATTCATGACTAATGAATTTAATAAGTACATGAATGGTGATAACACACCAGAATACTGGAGTATGGCAAATATGATTTGTCTACACAAAAAAGGAGATGAGACTGATCTTAATAATTACAGAGGAATTTCTTTAATTAATACTATAAGTAAGATCTATCTCAAGATAGTAAATGACAGACTGACCAAGTTTGTAGAAGACTCTAATATCATCTCAAGATATCAAGCTGGATTTCGAAGTGGTGAAGAATGTATGAATCAGATTACTTCATTACTTGAAGTAGTCAGAAGAAGAGAATTTAAAGGAGATAAGACATTGATGTGTTTTATTGACTTTGAGAAAGCATATGATAATGTAAGTCATGACTTACTATTAAAGAAATTAGAAAAACTAGATATTCCTATGTATTTGATAAATACTATTAAGGATATCTACAAAAATACAACCATGAATGTAAAAATTGATGGTGGAACATCTAGTGGCTATAGCTACAGAAAAGGAGTAAGACAAGGATGTCCTTGCTCTCCAATGCTATTCAATTTATTTATAAATGATATATTTGATGGCATAGAAGGTGTTCTGATTCCAAAATCAGTAGTAAGAATTCCAGGACTAATGTTTGCTGATGACATTGTAGTTTTTGAAATGACGTCAATGATCTAGAATTTAAGATCAAGAAAATATCTAATTGGGCAATTAATAATAAAATGAGAATTAATTGCAGAAAGAGTGGAATACTTGAATGGAATGTAAATTCAAGTATTCAAGTAAACAGGAATTTATATTCAGTTCAGACAGAATTTGGTGACATAGAAGAAGTCACAGAATATAGATATTTAGGTGTACTTATTAAAAGAAGTACTCTAGAAGAACATTTAGTAAGAGATGCTGCTATGCGTGGCAAGAAAGCTTTAGATACTCTGATGCCTAAACTACTTAATAATAGTATTAGTTTACCATTTAAGAGTATCTTAGTAAGATCAGTACTAGTACCTGCACTTATGTATGGAAGTGAACTATGGGGAATGTCTAGTACAAGAGCAGGTAAGATTAATAGAATCTTAAGAAAATCATTGAGGATAATATTCAAAAGAATATTAGTTCCTCTAGATAGATTAATGGATGAGTTTAATATAACTAGAATTCATATACAAGCAGCTCTTAATAGATATAGAGCATACAATAAGTGGAAACACAATAAAACTATAATATCGGAGATATTACAAATAAATCCGAAAGAAAGAAAAACTACTTGGTGTTCAAGAACACAAAGATGGTTAAAAAGATTTGTTGGTCACAACTATGAAAATACTGACTACAGATTAGTCAGAAGAAAAATTATTGATGTACTGTTAAGTAGAAGAACTTTAAATACTTCTGCTGCAGCATCATTTGCAACAATGTATAACATTGGATCATCACAGATCCAATATGTTTTACACAAAGTGAACAATCGAAAGATTAGAACATATACTAGACTTAGATGCAATCTAGTAAAGTGGACTCCGTACTTAGTCAACGCTAAGAAGATACCACAGATTTACAAGAACAAATGTATTCTGTGTGAGGGCCCACAAGAAGATGTAGAACACTTCCTTTTGGAATGTCAGAGCTTAAGTGAAATAAGAAATAGATTCACAAGAAAATTACCTGTACTGACGTGTACAGAAAAAAATAATCAAGATAAAATTAAGATTATTCTTGGGAACATTGAAGGATTAAAAAGAAATCCAGAAAAAATAGATGAATTAGATATTAAAATAGATTTTATAGATAAAATGGTTGTGACACGAGCATCAATGATTAATAAAATAATCCGTGATCACAACACTATTACAAATAGAAATTCAGACGATTAGTTTAATTAAATTAAACATAAAATTTACCGAATAGGTAGAAAATAAGTTGAAGGTACTTCAACAAGAAAATCATGTCCAATAGGACATGCTGTATATAAAAAATCTTTGACCTGGGAGAGGTCGGGCATGATACTGTATGCTGTATCACATGCTGAACTGAGTTGTGTTCTTAATTGGTGTATTGAGCCAGGCTGTCGTCCCAGTCTAATTTTAATTAGACGCCGGACCTTAATTGGTTTCTACGGGATCGTTTTTTCTCCTACAAGCAAGGCTGTTACAGCATGCTGGCGTGTATTCGCAATATTGATGTTTTTTTTGTTTACAGTGGAGTTTTTGGTGGCTTGGTAGCTTTTCTTGTGTGCTGGTTTTTCTTTTCTACAATAAATCTTTTTATTTTTATTTTATTTTTTTTTTTATCAAGAATTGCATAATTTTTGGTCACAAAATGTTAGTCTATTCAAAAGAATAGAAGAAGAGGAAAGCAGTAATGCTAATAAATTCTACTGTGGGAGAGCTAGACTGATGGAAAGTCTGGCTTCCTACTGTAAAAGTTCACATAATGTGACAAGTATTCATCAGGAGTACTTGGATATCATTTATGGTGAACTTAGTAAACAGAAGTCTAAGCTTAAGAGCTTAGAAAAACAGCACCAAGTTGAGTTATCTCTCATAAGAACTCAATTTGAAGAACAGTTAAAAGCTTATAAAGCTTTAAATGATAGTTTGATCCAAAGAATCGAGATGATTATTGGTCAGAAAAAAGGAGTTGGTAATGAACCAATAAAAAAATTCAAAGATCAAAAAATTGATCAAAATAAGGAGGTGATGAGTGACGTCATCGCCAAAGCTCGATCAAATGAGCTAGAAAGTGTAACTGGGAAGAGGATACCATCATCCAATTCCTTTAACAAGTTTTTACGGCATGTAACATCTGCTGTAAATGGTAACAGAAAACTGTTAAAGAAAAACATTTCTTTAACGGAAAAAACGGAAAATGGCTGGACAGTCATTTTAAAAAATTGGAAAAAAGAACCAATTAGAACTCTTAAAAAAAGTTCTAATAAAATTCTTAAAAAAGAAGAAACTAACAGATATTCCCCATTATCTGCTGAGTTTAAAAAAGACTTTGATTGTACTTATGTACAGCCAAAAAACAAAAAGATGAGTCATGAAACTCATCAGAAAAGGGTTAAATTTCGTTTTTACCCCCCCAGTAAAAAAATTAAAAAATAAAAAAAACGTATATAATTTAATTATTTTCAAATCGCATAAAATCAATCATTTCTTCTAATAAATCATCTTTATATAAGAGTTTAAATCTATCAACATAAATTTTTTCAACCAAATTCAATAAAGTACCGTGATTTGTACCATCTTTTCTAATTTTTCTTTTAATAACAGACCACATACCCTCGATGGTTTGAGTATGTGCACCAGTCTCAGGATCAACAAAATTTTCAGAATGGTTTACGGTAATATGTCGAAACCCTAGATCGACGCATATCGTCTCCAGATTTAAATAACCTCGCCACATGTCTGTCAATATTGTACTTCCCGGAGCAATTTTTCTCCTTAATATTTCGATTATTGTATTCCTCGACCGATCCTCAACAATTTCTATGAAAAAAGTATGTGCGTCCCCTCGAACAACGCCGCCTATTGCCCATACTTGATATTCAAGAAGTCTACCTTGATGATATTTGTTTTTCACTAAAACAGTTTCATCTATTTCTACTATACAGTCGTCACCACCGATCTGTTGTGAATGTATATAAGAAAAAATGAAATCAGATACCGACTTATTAAACCGCGAATACCATCGAGTTATTGTGGAAGGTGCTACATCTAATTCAATTGATGCAGATATATTTGAACTACCTTTACACCATTCACACAATAATATCATCAGCTCTTTAGCACTTAACTTAGCATGATGAAAATAGCTTCCCTTGAGGAGACTTCCGTCATTTGAACACTTTTTTTTGTTTCGTCTAAGATAGCAACGATACTTATATGGGTCATTGGTCTCAGACATAGGTTCTCTGCAAATACTGCACATTGGTATTCTCAAAATATCTTGTTCTATAAGGTAATCTTTAAATAAAATTTCATTATAAATTATTTTTTTAAATTCTGGGATCTTCATTTTTAGGGGTAAAAAAATTATTTTTTAATTTTTTTACTGGGGGGGTAAAAACGAAATTTAACCCAGAAAAGTAATATTGATAGGTCAGTATCAATTATAAAAAAGAAAATTAAGTCAGGTAATATGACCAAGAAAAGTAAGAAAATTGAGAATAAATCTCAAAAAAAACAGAATTCTCAACCAGTAGCTGAGAAGAAAAAAGAGTTAGTTGGACAGCCCAACTAACAAAAGAAGAGCTATTAAAAATAGCTATGGAAGGTAAGAAGCCCAAGAACTGTAAGTATAAGCTTATAGTTGCTTATGGTTTTCCTGAAGTTGAGCATATCAACAGGAAGGTTTGGGCTTCATTATTAGATTTAGAGGAGAAACATCTTCTTCTAATTAAAGATATAAAAGGTTCAGGAAGAATATTCCTAGTAAGAGATGATGATTGTATTAATGTTGTACAAGCATTATACAATATTTCAAAACAAGTAAGAGTAGTTCTGTCAACTGATGAGTTGCTCAGTATATCTCTGGTAATAGAGAAAAACTGATGATGATGATCAATGACGTCATACCAGTTTGGAAAAAGTATGTGCCTGCTGATAAGGCTATAAAAGTAATTAAAAAGGGGCTGACCGTTAATAGTAAAGTCAGACAGGAAGAGTTTTTCTTTTTTGAGGAATCTTATGATGATCTCAAACAAGAAGATAAAAGTTGTAATTCCATTATAAATGAATAGTGTTAGTGGAACTAATATTAAAAGAATTTTATTAAGTAATTATTTATTTAATAAAAAAAATGTAATTCAGCTTCTTAGAAGCAATAAAAGTAATTGTAATTACAATATAAAATACATTACTAGATTTAGTAGTAAAAAAAGGAGATTCCATAGAAGACTACCATCTTTTACATGGATCTCATTAAAAGAAAGAATGCTTAAGTGTAGTATTCAAAAAAGTTTTGCTTGGTTAAAGTATTGGCCAATCATTTAAAAGGAGTAGAAATACGACAACAGATTACTAGTGTTTTTTCAAGCTCAGAAAATTCATTAGTATATACCAGAAAGCATCGAAGAAAAGATGCTACATTTACTTTTTGTGTCATAAAGAATGAATGTAGAGAAAGATTTCTTCAAGCCTTAGATAAACTTGGGCTTGAAGTACTAAAAGACTGTCCATCTGAAACTGGACAAAGAAAGTGTCTTAAGACTATAGAAAAAGCAAAGCTCTGTAGTCTTAATATAAATCATCTCTATGGTAAAAAGGAGGATTTAGAAATCCTTCTAAAAGTAGAGAAACCAACAGTGTTATGCTTGCAAGAAACATGGAAGAAAACCATGAATCTTACAAGATTAGAGAAGTATATGGTAGTAGAAACACCTGCCATAGGAAAGAATAAATCAGGTCTGATGACATTGATTAGAAAAAGTGGAGCAGTAAGATGCTCTAAAAAAGGACATGATGACAACATACTACAAACAGTTGTTGAAATCAAAACAAGCACTGGATGGACTAAATTATTAGTCATTAACATCTATGTACCACAAGAAAGAGAATTAAAACAGTTAGTTCTCAATAACCTGATAAATCTTCTTAATATTGAGAAGGATAAAAGAAGCTATAAAGAGATTATAGTGATGGGTGATATGAATACTAGAGATTCATCACTCAAAAAAAGCTTGAAATTGGTGGATTAAGTCCACTAATTAACTACAATAGAATATCAGGAACAAGAATTCTGAGTACAGGTAAAGTCTCTGAAAGACGTATTGATACGATCTTTAGAGTACTTAAACAAGATAGTGAGAAAATATGTATCTCACGAAGATGGTCAATCAGTGATCATCTACTACTGAAGAGAACAATTTCTCTTCCATCTCCAGTAGTAGAGAAATCATTCGGTTACAACAGAAAGAAGTTAGAAGATCCCCTTGTAGAAGAGAGATTGACTCAACTTCTTAATAGAAGAACAATGGTACTGGAAGAGCTTCCAGATATCATAAAAGAAGTATGTACAGCTGTTAAAGTTTACGAGAAAGTTAAGGTAAAAAAGGATTACCTATGAAATGGAAGCACATTAATGTGTTTAAAAGACATAGACTTGTTACTAAACGAGTCTTAAAAAATAGCAATGATGTAAATACTTGGTTGTATTTAGAATCAAAAAAATGTGTGGAAGAAACCAGATTAAAAGTTCGAAAAGATCGAGCTAAATTATGGGCTTTCAGAGGTGTAAACCTCTATAAAAGTAACAAATCTAGAGATTTCTGGAAATGGTTAAAAGGTGTGTCTAACACGTCAGTTAGACTAGATTGTGTATCTCTTCTTGATGAAGATGGGATAGCTCATAATGAGCAAGAAAAGAAGCTAGAAATAGCTAATAATTTTTATGCTAAACTAGCAACAACAGATGTAAGTAGTGATACTACTTATAATAAAAGTGTATTAACAGAACCTCCTGATGACATCACAATGGAGGAATTACTAGTTGCTACAAATAATTGTGGTAATAACAAAGCAGCTGGTCCGGATAATATTCCGACTGAGCTATACAAGACTTTACTTAAGCCTAGCTTAGTAGAAAAACAGTTTCCTTCATTCTTAGTGAATGAATATAACAGGATACTTTCAGGTGAAAGCCCACCTGAAAGTTGGAGTGCAGCTGACATGGTATGCATCCACAAAAAGGGAGATGTGTCAGATCTAAACAATTATAGAGGGATTGCTCTAATCAATACGATTAGTAAAATCTATCTAAAAATAGTCAACGATAGACTTACCAAGTTTATTGAAGAAAAGAACATACTTTCTAGGTACCAGGCTGGCTTCAGAGCTGGTGAAGAATGTATGAACCAGGTAGCAACCTTGTTAGAGGTTGTTAAAAGAAGAGAATTTCGAGGGCTGAAGACATATCTGTGCTTCATAGACTTCGAAAAAGCTTATGATAATGTTAGTCATAGACTACTATTTGATAAGCTAGAAAAGTATAGTGTACCTAAATACCTGATAAATACCTTGAAGGATATTTACGGTAACACGAAAATGAGAATCCGCATTGGTGGAGATACAAGTAGTGGTTATGACTACAATAAAGGAGTGAGACAAGGTTGTCCTTGTTCTCCGATGTTGTTCAATATGTTTATCAATGACATATTTGATGACGTGGAAGGACTGAGCATACCTCGCTCAGATATCAGAATACCAGGATTGATGTTTGCAGATGACATAGTTATCTTTGGTAATGACATCACTGATCTGACTTATAAAGTCAATAAAATCAGCAAATGGGCAGTTGATAATCAAATGAGAATCAATTGCAATAAAAGTGGTATTCTTGAATGGAATACCAATAATAGTATAGAAGCAGTTGGATGCCATATTATGACTGCTTTTGGAAGGATCTGTGAAGTAACAGAATATAGGTAATTAGGTGTTCTTATTAAAAGAACTACCTTAGAAGAGCATCTTGTAAGAGATGGTGCCTTCCGAGGCTCAAAAGCATTAGAAGTTTTAAAACCAAAACTTCTAAATAAAGGTATTTGTATTCCATTTAAAGGAATACTAATAAAGAATGTACTAGTACCTGCACTCATGTATGGTAGTGAATTGTGGGGAATGTCTAGTACAAGATCAGGACGAATCACTAGGATTCTAAGAAAAGCAGTTCGAATGATTTTTCGGACAAAAATAGTTCCATTAGATAGGATAATGGACGATTTCTTTATTAACAGAATTCAGGTTCAGGCAGCTCTAAGTAGATTTAGAGCAATAAGAAAGTGGAAACACAATAGAACGATGATCTCGGAGTTTGTTAATCAAGCTCCTAGAGAAAGAAAGACAACGTGGAGTTCAAGAACAAGACGTTGGTGTAAAAGATATGTCGGACACGACTATGAAAGTATTGACTTTAATCTAGCCGATAATAAAATTATTTAAGTACTTAAGGCAAGGAGAACCTATAATTCTACCTTAGCTGCTTCTATAGCTGATGAGTATGGTATTTATGAGTCACAACTTAAATACATACTATCAAAAGTAAATAACAGACAGATAAGGCATTACACCAAATTAAGGTGTGATATGATTAGATGGTCTTCTGCTCTAGCTAATGCTAACAGAATTCCTCAATATTACAGATCACATTGTTTTCTGTGTGAGGAAGAACAAGAAAATCTTGAACATTTCTTGTTAGACTGTCAAGCCTTGTCTGATATCAGGACTCTCTTTGAGAGTAAAATAGTCGAGTTATATGATGTGACTCATAATAAGTCAGAACGAATCAAGAAGATTGTTGGTAACATCAAGACTTGTTCGATAATGAAGAAGGCTTTACTCGTACGAGTAGAGTTCTTAGACAAGATGATAGTACGACGGTATTTACGTGTACGAGAAAAGATCAGGCTAATTAGCCGAGATCAGGATTAGTATCTACTAATCAATAACAGTAGCTAGAAATAGCAATAAAAGATTAACACTTAACCTGGGGGAGGTTTAGCAAGCTGCTGATGCTGTAGCTCTTTCGTTGAACTATGTCAGGTTCTTAACTGACAATTGAGTCAGGCGGATTCATCTCGCTGGAACCCTGCTGAACGCAGGTCTCAATCTTATGATTGTGGATATTCCTAAGGGATTCTTTTTCCCCTACAAGCAAGGCCTTAATGGTATGCTGGTGTGTTACACGTGTTATTAGATGATGAAGTTTTTGGTGGCCAGGTGGTTTTTCTTTTGATGCTAATAAATTATTTTTATTTTTAGTTTTAGTTTTTTTTAGCCTGTTACAACAGGTTCATGTTCTTAGAACATGTGGACTTTTGATTGGTTCTAATGTAACCACATCGAATCCCTACAAGCAAGGCCTTAATGGTATGCTAGTGTGTTACACGTATTATTAGATGATGGGTTAAATTCCGTGTTTACCCCCCCAGTAAAAAAAATTAAAAAAAAAATATTTAAAAAATTATTTATTGATTATCAAAACGTAAAAAATCTAACATTTCATCAAGCAAATCATCTTTAAAAGTAGTCTAAATCTGTATATATATACTTTATTAACTAAATTTATAAGGCTTCCATGGTTCGTGCCTTTTTTTTCTCATTTCTTTTTTAATAACCGAACACATACCTTCGATAGTTTGAGTATGTGCGCCAGTTTCTTCATCAACGAAATTCTCCAAAAGATTTACTGTTTAATGTCTAAAACCTAAATCGACGCAAATCGTCTCAAGATTTAGATACCCTCGCCACATATCTGTTAATATAGTTGAACCAGGTGCTATTTTTCGCCGCAATACTTCAATTAATGTATTACGTGAACGATCTTCAACGATTTCAAAAAAAAATGTATGCGGCTGTCCTCTTACTACGCCGCCTACTGCCCAAACTTGATACTCTAGTAGTCTACCGCGATGATATTTGTTTTTTACTAACACAGTTTCATCAACTTCGACAATGCATCCTTCCCCACCGATTTGCTGTCTATGAATTAAAGTAGTCAAAAAATTTGAAACCAACTCATTTAAACGACTATACCATCTGGTGATTGTTGACTGTGAAACGTCTAATTCCATTGATGCAGATAGATTTGAGCTACCTTTGCACCATTTCACACAACAAAATGAGTATTTTTTTGACGCTTAATTGAGTCTGTTGAAAAAACTACCCTTTAATATACTGGCATCATTTGAACATTTTTTTTTATCGCGTCGAAGATAGCACCTGTATCTATATGGGTCAATAGTCTTCGACATTGGTTCTAGACATTTACTACATTCAGGAACTTTTAAAATATCTTGTTCCAAGAGAAAATCGATAAGAACATCTTTATTATATATAATATGTTTAAATTCAAAAATTTTCATTTTATGGGTAAAAATATTTTTTTTTTAATTTTTTTTACTGGGGGGGTAAACACGGAATTTAACCAGATGATGAAGTTTTTGGTGGCCAGGTGGTTTTTCTTTTGATGCTAATAAATTGTTTTTATTTTTTTTTTTTTACTAGAATACTCAAGAACGGTGAACGATCTAGAAGAAGAATAGATACTATCTTCAGATTGTTAGAAAATGATAATGAGAAGATCATTATATCTAAATCTTGGGCACTAAGTGATCACTTAGTTCTAAGAAGAAAGCTTAAATTACCAGTTGATAAGATCTCTGATCAACTAGTATATGATAAGAAGATGCTTGCAAATCCCAAAAAGATTAGTAAGCTAAAAAGAATGCTGAACCATCAGCAACTAAGTATGATTAATCTTCCTGAGATTATAAGAACAAGTTGTAAATATCTTGGTATTTACAGAAAAAGAAAAGTCTATAATGGACTTCCAATGAGATGGAGACACGTAAGAGTCTTCAAACAAAAACGTTTAGCAGCTAAAGCTGTTATGAAGAATTATACTAAAGCTAATTCAATTAGATTTGAATACTTTAAGAAAGAAGCTGAACTAACTAGAGAGTTAGTTCGTAAAGAAAGATCTAAATTATGGACATTTAGAGGTGTAAAACTCTTTAGAAGTAATAGATCAAGAGAATTTTGGCAATGGCTAAGGAACTCGAGAACTGGATCTATAAGACTAGATTCAGTAGAGCTGAAAGATGAGAATGGTAATTTACATACCAGTCAGATAACTAAGCTAGAAATAGCTAATAAATTTTATGCTAATCTAGCATCAGAAAATAATGTAAATTTAAATATTTACAATAAAATAGAACTTGATGAATCACCATGTGAAATTACTCAAGAAGAATTTTTATCTGCATTAAAGAAATGTGGAAACAACAAAGCAGCTGGTCCTGATGAAATTCCAACCGAGCTATACAAGAATCTACTATGTAATATAGTAGAAGATAATTTCTTTAGATTCATGATAAGTGAGTTTAATAAGTACATTAATGGTGATAAAACACCAGAATATTGGAGTATGGCAAATATGATTTGTCTACATAAAAAAGGAGATGAGACTGATCTTAATAATTATAGAGGAATTTCTTTAATTAATACTATTAGTAAGATCTATCTCAAGATAGTTAATGACAGACTAACTCAATTTGTCGAAGAGTCTAATATCATTTCACGATATCAAGCTGGATTTCGTAGTGGTGAAGAATGTATGAATCAGATTACTTCATTACTTGAAGTAGTCAGAAGAAGAGAATTTAAAGGAGATAAGACATTGATGTGCTTTATTGACTTTAAGAAAGCATATGATAATGTAAGTCATGACTTACTATTCAAGAAATTAGAAAAACTAGATATTCCTATGTATTTGATAAATACTATTAAGGATATCTACAAAAATACTACTATGAATGTAAGAATTGATGGTGCAACATCTAGTGGCTATAGCTACAGAAAAGGAGTAAGACAAGGTTGTCCTTGTTCTCCAATGCTCTTCAATTTATTTATAAATGATATATTTGATGGCATAGAAGGTGTTCTGATTCCAAAATCAGCAGTAAGAATTCCAGGACTAATGTTTGCTGATGACATTGTAGTTTTTGGAAATGACGTCAATGATCTAGAATTTAAGATCAAGAAAATATCTAATTGGGCAATTAATAATAAAATGAGAATTAATTGCAGAAAGAGTGGAATACTTGAATGGAATGTAAATTCAAGTATTCAAGTAAACAGGAATTTATATTCAGTTCAGACAGAATTTGGTGACATAGAAGAAGTCACAGAATATAGATATTTAGGTGTACTTATTAAAAGAAGTACTCTAGAAGAACATTTAGTAAGAGATGCTGCTATGCGTGGCAAGAAAGCTTTAGATACTCTGATGCCTAAACTACTTAATAATAGTATTAGTTTACCATTTAAGAGTATCTTAGTAAGATCAGTACTAGTACCTGCACTTATGTATGGAAGTTAACTACGGGGAATGTCTAGTGCAAGAGCAGGTAAGATTAATAGAATCTTAAAAAAATCATTGAGGATAATATTCAAAAGAATATTAGTTCCTCTAGATAGATTAATGGATGAGTTTAATATAACTAGAATTCATATACAAGCAGCTCTTAATAGATATAGAGCATACAATAAGTGGAAACACAATAAAACTACAATATCGGAGATATTACAAATAAATCCGAAAGAAAGAAAAACTACTTGGTGTTCAAGAACACAAAGATGGTTAAAAAGATTTGTTGGTCACAACTATGAAAATACTGATTATAGAATAGTCAGAAGAAAAATTATTGATGTACTGCTAAGTAGAAGAACATTGAACACTTCTGTAGCAGCATCATTTGCAACAATGTATAACATTGGATCATCACAGATTCAACATGTTCTACACAAAGTGAATAATCGAAAGATTAGAACATACACTAGACTTAGATGCAATCTAGTAAAGTGGACTCCGTACTTAGTCAACGCTAAGAA
This sequence comes from Netelia virgata, assembly GCA_951802705.1. Lineage (NCBI taxonomy): Eukaryota > Metazoa > Arthropoda > Insecta > Hymenoptera > Ichneumonidae > Netelia > Netelia virgata. The sequence continues at coordinate 14,960 of CATOQI010000035.1, forward strand.
GATACCACAGATTTACAAGAACAAATGTATTCTGTGTGAGGGCCCACAAGAAGATGTAGAACATTTCCTTTTGGAATGTCAGAGCTTAAGTGAAATAAGAAATAGATTCACAAGAAAATTACCTGTACTGACGTGTACAGAAAAAAATAATCAAGATAAAATTAAGATTATTCTTGGGAACATTGAAGGATTAAAAAGAAATCCAGAAAAAATAGATGAATTAGATATTAAAATAGATTTTATAGATAAAATGGTTGTGACACGAGCATCAATGATTAATAAAATAATCCGTGATCACAACACTATTACAAATAGAAATTCAGACGATTAGTTTAATTAAATTAAACATAAAATTTACCGAATAGGTAGAAAATAAATTGAAGGTACTTCAACAAGAAAATCATGTCCAATAGGACATGCTGTATATAAAAAATCTTTGACCTGGGAGAGGTCGGGCATGATACTGTATGCTGTATCACATGCTGAACTGAGTTGTGTTCTTAATTGGTGTATTGAGCCAGGCTGTCGTCCCAGTCTAATTTTAATTAGACGCCGGACCTTAATTGGTTTCTACGGGATCGTTTTTTCTCCTACAAGCAAGGCTGTTACAGCATGCTGGCGTGTATTCGCAATATTGATGTTTTTTTGTTTACAGTGGAGTTTTTGGTGGCTTGGTAGCTTTTCTTGTGTGCTGGTTTTTCTTTTCTACAATAAAT
>CATOQI010000036.1:5000-7500 GCA_951802705.1 Netelia virgata
TAAAAATAAAAAATAAAAAATAAAAAATAAAAATAAAAAATAAAAATAAAAAATAAAAATAAAAAATAAAAATAAAAAATAAAAATAAAAAATAAAAATAAAAAATAAAAATAAAAAATAAAAATAAAAATAAAAAATAAAAATAAAAAATAAAAATAAAAAATAAAAATAAAAAATAAAAATAAAAATAAAAAATAAAAATAAAAAATAAAAATAAAAAATAAAAATAAAAATAAAAAATAAAAATAAAAAATAAAAAATAAAAATAAAAAATAAAATTAAAAAATAAAAATAAAAAATAAAAATAAAAAATAAAAATAAAAAATAAAAATAAAAAATAAAAATAAAAAATAAAAATAAAAAATAAAAATAAAAAATAAAAATAAAAAAATAAAAATAAAAAATAAAAATAAAAAATAAAAATAAAAAATAAAAATAAAAAATAAAAATAAAAAATAAAAATAAAAAATAAAAATAAAAAATAAAAATAAAAAATAAAAATAAAAAATAAAAATAAAAAATAAAAATAAAAAATACAAATAAAAAATAACAATAAAAAATAAAAATAAAAAGTAAAAATAAAAAATAAAAATAAAAAATAAAAATAAAAAATAAAAATAAAAAAATAAAAATAAAAAATAAAAATAAAAAATAAAAATAAAAAATAAAAATAAAAAATAAAAATAAAAAATAAAACAAAAAAATAAAAATAAAAAATAAAAATAAAAAATAAAAAATAAAAATAAAAATAAAAAATAAAAATAAAAAATAAAAATAAAAAATAAAAATAAAAAATAAAAATAAAAATAAAAAATAAAAATAACAAATAAAAATAAAAAATAAAAATAAAAAATAAAAATAAAAAACAAAAATAAAAAATAAAAATAAAAAATAAAAATAAAAAATAAAAATAAAAAATAAAAATAAAAAATAAAAATAAAAAATAAAAATAAAAAATAAAAATAAAAAATAAAAATAAAAAATAAAAATAAAAAATAAAAATAAAAAATAAAAATAAAAAATAAAAATAAAAAATAAAAATAAAAAATAAAAATAAAAAATAAAAAATAAAAAATAAAAATAAAAAATAAAAATAAAAAATAAAAATAAAAAATAAAAATAAAAAATAAAAATAAAAAATAAAAATAAAAAATAAAAATAAAAAATAAAAATAAAAAATAAAAATAAAAAATAAAAATAAAAAATAAAAATAAAAAATAAAAATAAAAAATAAAAATAAAAAATAAAAATAAAAAATAAAAATAAAAAATAAAAATAAAAAATAAAAATAAAAAATAAAAATAAAAAATAAAAATAAAAAATAAAAATAAAAAATAAAAATAAAAAATAAAAATAAAAAATAAAAATAAAAAATAAAAATAAAAAATAAAAATAAAAAATAAAAATAAAAAATAAAAAATAAAAATAAAAAATTAAAATAAAAAATAAAAATAAAAAATAAAAATAAAAAATAAAAATAAAAATAAAAAATAAAAATAAAAAATAAGAATAAAAAATAAAAATAAAAAATAAAAAATAAAAATAAAAAATAAAAATAAAAAATAAAAATAAAAAATAAAAATAAAAAATAAAAATAAAAAATAAAAATAAAAAATAAAAAATAAAAATAAAAAATAAAAATAAAAAGTAAAAATAAAAAATAAAAATAAAAAATAAAAATAAAAAATAAAAATAAAAAATAAAAATAAAAAATAAAAATAAAAAATAAAAATAAAAAATAAAAATAAAAAATAAAAATAAAAAATAAAAATAAAAAATAAAAATAAAAAATAAAAATAAAAAATAAAAATAAAAAATAAAAATAAAAAATAAAAATAAAAAATAAAAATAAAAAATAAAAATAAAAAATAAAAATAAAAAATAAAAATAAAAAATAAAAATAAAAAATAAAAATAAAAAATAAAAATAAAAAATAAAAATAAAAAATAAAAATAAAAAATAAAAATAAAAAATAAAAATAAAAAATAAAAATAAAAAATAAAAATAAAAAATAAAAATAAAAAATAAAAATAAAAAATAAAAATAAAAAATAAAAATAAAAAATAAAAATAAAAAATAAAAATAAAAAATAAAAATAAAAAATAAAAATAAAAAATAAAAATAAAAAATAAAAATAAAAAATAAAAATAAAAAATAAAAATAAAAAATAAAAATAAAAAATAAAAATAAAAAATAAAAATAAAAAATAAAAATAAAAAATAAAAATAAAAAATAAAAATAAAAAATAAAAATAAAAAATAAAAATAAAAAATAAAAATAAAAAATAAAAATAAAAAATAAAAATAAAAAATAAAAATAAAAAATAAAAATAAAAAATAAAAATAAAAAATAAAAATAAAAAATAAAAATAAAAAATAAAAATAAAAAATAAAAATAAAAAATAAAAATAAAAAATAAAAATAAAAAATAAAAATAAAAAATAAAAATAAAAAATAAAAATAAAAAATAAAAAATAAAAATAAAAAATAAAAATAAAAAA